>SKCR01022089.1:0-15248 GCA_019454045.1 Zanthoxylum bungeanum
TATGAAGATTGTGGTACAGACTCATCCTGGATGGTCTGTTTATGTTCCGTCGTTGATTCATTGCCAGGAACAGTATCACTAAGATTTTCATCGAGCTCCACTTTCCTCCCACTTACCACTGCATCTAGGAATTCCTTCTCAAGGAAAAATGCATGTAGAGCAACAAATACTTTGTTCTCTTGTGGGTGATAGAAGTAATATCCTTTGGTTTCCTTAGGATATCCCACGAAAATGCATTTATCTGATTTGGGTTCTAGTTTGGTACCTTTCAAACGTTTAACATATGCCCAGCATCCCCAAATCTTCAGGAAAGAGAAACCTGGTTTCCTCCCTGTCCATATCTCATATGGAGTCTGTTCAACAGACTTTGACGGAACCTTATTCAAAATAAGAACTGCACTGTTTAATGCATATCCCCTGAAGGATATAGGTAGCTCAGTGCGACTCATCATGGACCTTACCATGTCTAACAAGGTACGGTTTCTCCGTTCAGACACACCGTTTAATTGCGGTGTTCCAGGAGGAGTCCACTGTGAAAGAATACCGTTTTCTTTCAAGTAATCTTGAAACTCATAACTTAAGTATTCGCCACCACGGTCTGACCGCAATGTCTTAATACTCTTGCCTGTTTGTTTTTCTACTTCGTGTCAAAATTCTTTGAATTTCTCAGAAGTTTCTGACTTGTGTCTCAATAGATACACATAACTATAACGAGATGCATCATCCGTAAAGGTTATGAAGTAATGATATCCACCTCTAGCCCTGCTAGACACGGGCCCACATACGTCGCTATGAACGAGGGCTAACAGTTCTGTGGCACGTTCACCTTTACCACTAAAAGGTGATTTAGACATTTTGCCTAAAAGACAAGATTCGCAGACATCATATGAATTAAGATCAAATTTGTCCAAGTACCCACTCTTCGAAAGTGTGGATATGCGAGTCTTGTTTATGTGTCCTAGACGACAATGCCACATGTAAGCTTCATCTTTTAGATTACTCCTTTTGAGCCTTTTGTTTGTTATTTTATGTTTATGAGATTCATTTATATTCAAAATATAAAGGCCATTATTTGCTACAGCAGTGCAAATTTCTGCATCATTTTTATATAAATAACACCCAGTGTTTCTAAATACAAAAGTGTACCCATGCTGGGTTAACAAAGATACAGATATGATATTCATAGTCAAACTAGGTATATAATAACAGTTCAAAAGTTTAAGCATATGCCCCGAGGGTAATTCCAAAACAAAAGTCCCTACAGCCAAAACAGCAACTGGAGTTCCGTTTCCGACTCGTAGATCAATCTCCCCTGAAGCCAGTATCCTGCTATCCTGCAGATCCTGCAAATCAGTACATATATGAGCAGCACAACCAGAATCAAAAATCCAATTTTTAAAACTAGAAGTAGTCATATTTATCTCAATAACAAACATACCAGAGGCTAGTGCCTTGCCTGCCTTGATATCCTCCTTGTGTCCCTTGCCCATTCGGCAGTCACATTTCCAGTGACCCTTCTTGCCGCAGTTGAGGCAGACATCTTGAGATTTGTCCCTTGGCTTCCCAGAAGCTTTTGTCAACTTGCCTTTACCCTTTTTCTTATGTTTGTTCTTCCTCACCCCTCCAGTAGCTTTTGGCCCAGCCTTTGGCCTCTGAGAGGTCGATTCAAAGTGCGCCTCGCGCTTGCCCCTCTTTTGGAGTTCTTTTTCAGACTCCTTCAAGATGGATAACAGCTCTCCAAGAGTGTCATCCGTATCCATCAACTTATAGTTGATTATGATTTGTCTCCAAGTATCAGGAAGTGACTGTAAGATCAAATCTACGGTCAGCTCAGCCTCCAAGACTATTCCCATATTGGCCAACTTATCAATATCGGCGATCATTTGAGCCCCATGGGCCTCAACTGATGCGCCTTCAGTCATTCGGGCGCGGAAGAGTTTCTTCCCCAACTCGTACCTTTCCATCCGCTTGTTGGAGCGGTGGAGATCTCGCAGTCTAGCCATCATATTATAAGGATCCAAGTCCCTATTCTGGCGACGAAAGTGCTGAGTCATCGAAGCTAACATAATAGCCTGAGCTGTGTCACAATCATTGCTGTGAGTTTTCCATAACTCCAGCTCAAGTGGGTCAGTGGGCTTAGGCGGGAGAGGTGTTTGTATAGTGTACAGCATCCTCTCAGCCCCAATGACTATCCTTAGGTTCATTTCCCAATCAGCGAAGTTTGTGCCCTTAAAGACATTGTCACCATGATGATGTCTCGGACATTTACCTTGCTTGCCATCTCAACTACGATAGTCCAACTATCTAGTTAACGATAAAATGGGTACAGTCAAACTGTTACAAGAAAAATAACAATGAATTAGTCCAACTAATTTTAATTAATTAAACGAAATAATTTTGAAAGACGCGTAAGGCTAAGTATCTGAATGAAATTGCAAATTCAATACTAGCCTCCCACTATTTTTATCAAGTCTCTAACCCTTTGTTGAGAACTCGGGAAATCCTATTTCCTAGTGGGCTAGGATCCCGTTAAATAACACACAACCTTGACTTTGGCCAACAAGCTGTATGCTATTTAACTAGGTAGATCTCAAAGATCAATTGGATCCCATCCAATTCCTAGATCCGGTTAGGTGGACATCCAAGTCCAAAACATATGTATATTTACTTATGCCAATGTATCTAATACATTTTCCTAACCATATCCTCCGAATCATCTAGGCCTTGGCTTTGGCACAACAAACCTAATGATTCCGGTTAAACAGGACCCATTGACAAGGAAAGTTTCGTAATCAATGTCGTTGGACAAGAAGTGATCTTGACTTTGGCCAACAAATCACAACTTGGACAAGACACCGATGTGGAACAAAACTCTCATGATTCAAGTACATCCTCAATTGACAAAGGTCTTGACTTTGGCCAACAAACCAATGCCAATTTTGGATCTTGAACAAGAATCATTCAATGGAAGGATAATTGCTTAATATAATTGAGGGATTTTTGCGTAATTGGCAACCAATTTATTATCTTTGTTAGGTCTCATCATCATACACCCTTAAGCTGTTAGACAGCAATGACCCATAGCGTCACTATTTTGTAAATGATATTGTATTATTGTACAAAATTAACTATGTAGTAATGAAATTGCCTTTTACCGTTTTGTAATTTATTTACTTTGATATATAAATGGTAAAAGTCCCTATGATTAATTCCGGATTGAGATGATATGAGACAATATCAATCCATAAAGGTTTAATCATTAAATATCCCTAGTCGTAGTATTATCAAGATTGGACATCGATAATGCGGAATAGACTAGTACTGCACTTGTGCGTGTTGTGAGGGCACAACAGCATAGTTCTCATATATTTGAGTATTGGATACTTATGCAAGTGCGGTAGGAGGTTGTGTTTTACCGATGGTACGGAAAACAGCTTCGCTCTGGATAGACCCCGCGGAATCCCATTGGTAGTATGTCTGCGTGTCTATGGGAGTCCGCTTCAGGGTAGGTGCATATGGTCTTAACCTGAGACTTGCATCGCTAGTACTTGCGACAATCGGTAGACTTTAGTTTTGGTCGTCCAGGGCTTTAACAGGTTCTGTGTACACCTCTTCTAGGTTTATCGGGAATCGTAGTGTATTGGGTGTGATGTCAAGACGGAAGTATCACTTCAGACATATGGAGATGATGATCGCGCAGGATACATAACTAGTACTCTATAATGGTTGCAACCATCGGGATAATATGACAAGGTCAGGATTATCCGATTCAAAGAGACTAGTTGCTTGATGTCCGATATATGTATCGTACGGGGCAGACACATCTCCAGCCCCAGGCCTTACATTGATCATCCGATACTGGATCAGTATACACTATACTACGGTATACTACGCCTGTTATAGATCTTATATTCTAATAAGAATATTTCTGGAGAATTGGGTAGGCATGGCGTTTTGCTAGAGGCTAACCTTGTCTTGTAAATAGGTAAAAACGTAGTACTTGGTACGTACGTGTTCGGATAATCTGACGGCCCTATTTACTGCCAACATATCCAGAGATCTCTTGGGTCGCTTCCCGAAGATTCACCAATGACGTATGATTCAAACTCGATTAATCTTGGATTAATTACGGAGAGACTTTATCTTGGATAAAGTACTATACATAGAGAGAGAACGATTAATTTGGAATTAATCGTAAAATTATTATATTCGATATAATAATCGAAATTCGATTTCGACGTGAAATTAAAATTAGATTTTAATTCGGGCAAACGAGTTAATTTAGAATTAATTCGTTAGCGACGTAAATAATAATTTCGCTAGGCCCAATTATTTATTTAAATTCGATTTAATTAACGTCGCGACGAAAGTTCGGTATTTCGGAAATATCGAACCCGAACGTGTGAGTACGCGTGGGCCCACTTTCATTTGGGTTGTGTGGGGCCCACATGACACATGTCATTTTATGCATTATTTAATTGTTAATACATTGCATGGTGATAGTGTACAATACACTCAATGGTTTTGCATGGAGTTTGAGTGTTTGACACTCTAAGCCATTGCATGATTTGTGTCATAAGTTTATTATTAATTTAATAAATATTATGGCATAAATATAAATTGATTTTTGTAACAAAAATCATAACACTCTCTCCTATTCTCTTTTGACCGAAACTGTGAGCTCTCACAGCCCTCTCCACTTTTCTGTTTTTGTTGCAAAAACTTGAAGAATTTTTGTTTGTTTGGAACATAAAATCACACACAAGGCTAGCACCATCAAGGGATCATACAAAGGTGTTATGGGAAACTAATCTTAGAGCTTGGAAGGATCAAAAATTGCTTGGAGCTTCTCTTTTCTTTTTGGCCGAAACCCTCACTACACAAAGGAGAAAATTTTTGTTTCATCAACGCATCCGCATTCCGATCTTTGTGAGTATGATTCCACCATACTTCAATATTGTTCATTCATTTATATGTTTTGTTTGCTCTTTTGATCTTGGGACATGGATTAGAATTTCCAACATAAGCATGCTTCTAAAACATCATAAAGTGCATAAAGTAAATTAATAGTGATATACGGATGGATATATAAAACAATTTGTTCCTAGAACAAATCACTCCCTTTCCTCTCCCCGCTAGCAATATTCTACTTCTACCCAATTACATAATACAATAAGAGAAACCTCATTTACATTGAGGGGAATTAGGTGAGAAGAGAATACAAAGAGATAAAAGAGATAAGGCTGGACACGCAGGTCCAATTTATAAATTCTAAATTTACAATAATTTATAAAATTACCCTTTCCCTTCTAATATCCATCCGCTATACACTATTCATTCATCACATACATGTATATTCATTCAAGACATGCTATACAACCAATCTAATCCAATTAATTAGTCTTTGTTTAAGTGATCATCCAATGTTCAATCAACGGTTTGATTTTGCGCGAGTCCAACTCGTTTGAGAATAAGTACATAAGGTACGAATTCACGAATTATATCGAACAACCCGTTAAATCCAATTTAAGTCGTATTCAATACTAATTCAATTTATTTAATTCTAATTAAATGTTTACACTTTTAATGTGCTTTTAAAGATTAGATTATAAATCTTATCAAATTGGGTCTCCAAGCCCAACTAACATCCAATGTGTGTTTAATTAAAGTCCGATGGGCTTTCAATTGATTTATCAAGGCTTGGGCTTTAGTCAATGTGGGTCAAACCCAATTACCAAGCCCAAATAAGGAATCACCCTTAAGTGCCATAAAATCAATTTCAAGCCCATAAGGCCCAATTAAACATAAAAGCCCATTAATTAAATTTTAATATTCCAAATTTTAAAATTCAATTAATTAAAGTGTAATTGCATGATTAATTCATTAAACCAAATATTTCAAAAACTCAAATTTAATTTATTAATCATCAATTGTTCAAAACACTTGTCTAACATTTATTTGAACAAAAGATCAAGTCCTTTAACATGTCTTGTTGTATTCGGCCAAGAGGGATTTTTGCGGTTCGATTTGTTTTTCAATCCAATTGAATCACTAATCTATTACCCGTTTATTTTTAAGTCATCAAATGAACTTGAAAGCAAAAAAAAAATCCAATTAAGTGAAAGGACTTCCATTTTCGGTCAAAGCAACAATTTTGGGGAAAAAATCATCCAATGCATTTTTCTCAAAATTGATCATGTATTACATCAAATATCATACATATAATCATGCTTAAGTCATCTAATAAACTTGTGCATGAAAAATTCCAAACCAATAAAATGACCTACACATTCGGCCAAAGCATCAATTTTGGGGAAAAATTATCCAATGCATTTTTCTCAAAATTGATCATGTATAATATCATATTACATACATTCAAGCATACTCAAATCATCTAATGAACTTGTGCATGCAAAAAATTCAACTCAGTGGAAGTACCTCACATTCGGCCAAAACAACATTTTGGGGAAAAAATCATCCAATGCATTTTTCTCAAAATTGATCATGTATTATATCATATATCATACATATAATCATGCTTAAGTCATCAAATAAACTTGTGCATGAAAAATTCCAAACAAATGGAAGCACCTCCACATTCGGCCAAGACAACCACTTTGGGGAAAAAATCATCCAATGCATTTTTCTTAAAATTGATCATGTAATATATCATATAACATACATATAAGCATACTATAGCATCCAATTTCACAAGAACATGCTTTAATCAATTTTCCCCAAATTAACCCTAATGTATTTCATGCTTAAACATGGCTCCATGATACCATTGTTGGTTTCTATAATTAGTCCCAAAGAAAGATTAAGCCATAGAAATACACAAGTATATACATGCAAATCTTGAAGCATGGCGGAATCATACTTACTAAGCTTTGTGACGAAAATGATGAAGAGGATCCTTGAGTCTTCAAGGTGGAAGTTTCGGCCAAGCAAGAAGATGGAGAGAAGCTTCAAGTCTTCAAGTGTTCCAAGCTCCAAGGTTGTTTCCCTATCACCTCTTTTGATCCTTCAATGTGCTAGCAAAAATGGAGAAATGAAAATGATTTTTCTGCCTTTGTTTGAAGCTCACGGCGTGAGCAAGGAGAGGAAGAGGGAGTGAGCCTTTTGATTTTCCTTTTCTCTCTTTTTGTTTCAAAAACCGTGTGAAAGAAAAAGAAAAGAAATGATTAGATATCATTTCCAAAATGAATTTTTTATTATAAAAACCTTCAAAAACCGTGAAAGGTTTTTCCCTCCAAAAATCCATCAAATGGCATCACTTACTTGTATTGAGAATAGAGACAATGTATCATCCCATAAAGGTGTCTAGATACATCTATCTACTAGTCGTGTCAAGTAATGAGACTTCGCGATGTGATTCGCGGGTCCCACTCATTTCAAAATACGAATGTGTCCGCAAACACTTTCGCGCTCGGTTTCGCTAATTCCGAATTAACGAATTTCCGTTGCGACGTGAATTAAATAATTACGCCTAGCGGAATTACTATTCAGATCGCTAATGAATTAATTCTAAATTAATTCGTTTGCCCGAATTAAAATCCGATTTTAATTCCGCGTCGAAATCTATCTAATTTCGTTTAATATATCGAATACATTATTTTATCGATTAATTCCAAATTAATCGTTATCTCTCTCCTAATAAGGCATTTTTATCCAAGATAAAGTTTCTCCGCAATTAATCCAAGATTAATAAAGTTCGAATCAAACATCATAGGTGAATCTTCAGGAAGCGACCCAAGAGATCTCTAGATATGTTGGCTGTAAATACGGTCGTTGGATAATCCAAACACGTACGTACCTCGTACTACATTTTTACCGATTTACAATACAAGGTTGGCTTCTAGCAAAGTGCCATGCCTACCCAATTCTCCAGAAATATTCTTACTAGAATATTAGATCTTTATCAAGCGTAGTATACCGTAGTATCGCGTACATCGATCCAGTATCGGACGATCACATGTTAGGCCTGGGGCTGGAAATGTGTCTGCCCCGTACGAAACATATATCGGATATCAAACAATTAGTCTCTTTAAATCGGACAATCCTGACCTGGTCATATTGTCCCGACGGTTGCAACCTTTTATAGAGTACTAGTTCTGTATCCTGCGTGATCATCATCTCCATATGTCTGAAGTGATACTTCCATCTTGACATCACATCCAGTACACTACGATTCTCGATAAACCCAGAAGAGGCGTACACAGAACCGGTTAAAGCCCCGAACCACCACAACCAAAGTTTACCGATTGTCGCAAGTACTAGCGATGCAAGTCTCAGGTTAAGACCATATACACCTACCTTGATGCGGCCTCCCATAGACACGCAGACATACTACCAATGGGATTCCGCAGGGTCTGTCCAGAGCGAAGCTGTTTTCCGTACCATCGGTAAAACACAACCTCCTATCGCACTTGCATAAGTATCCAATACTTAAATATATGAGAACTATGTCGTTGTGCCATCACAACTCACACAAGTGCAATACTAGTCTATTCCGCATTATCGATGTCCGATCTCGATAATACTCCGACTAGGGATATTTAATGATTAAACCTTTTATATTGATACTATCTCATATCATCTCAATACGGAACTAATCATATGGACTTTTGCCATTAATATATCAAAGTAAATAATTTTACAAAACGGCAAAAGGCAATTTCATTATCACATAGTTAATTTTGTACAATAATACAATATCATTTACAAAACAGTGACGCTATGGGTCATAATGTCTAACATAATAAACTTTTACTTTTTGACTTTTGATATATATATATATGAAAAATGATTTATATATATATTTTTTTGTTTTTGGAAAACAAAATAAATATATAAACCAAAAATCATTTTCTCTCTCTCTCTCACCACTTACGCATCTCTTCCTCTCCCTCTCTTTTCTCTTCTTTCTTCACGGTTTCAAAGCCGATTTCTTCTCCAAAAATTTCTGGTTTGACCGAAATTTTGAGAAGCAAATGAAGGAGAGTAGTGCTAGCACACACATGGGTTATATTATGGTGATAGGGAAACGAATTTGTGAGCTTGGATTTATTTTTAGAGCTTGAAGCTTTGAGCTTCCATGGAGTCATCAATGGCCGAATTTAGAAGGCATCAAAACAGCCCCAACCGAGCATCACAGCAGCTCAATGGAGTCCAAAACCGAGCTTGGAGGGAGGCAAAAATGCAACTTGTTCTTCCTAGCATCAAACCCATCAATGTGAGTATGTATTCCGCCTTACTCCTTTGTGTATTCAACTCGTTTTTATGCATGTTTATGATCTTGGGACTTGATTGAAACTCTACAATGGTATCTTGAGCTATTGGTTGCATAAAAACGAATTAGGGTTCTTGAGCAAAATTTGGGGCTTTTTGATTTAAGCATGATTTTGACAAATGTTTGTTTAAGAATGCTTGTATATGAATTAATTAGAATTATATGTAATCAATTTGATGAAAAATTAATTGGATTGATTTTCCCCAATTTTCTTAATGTTGGCCAAAACTTTAATTTGGGTAAACTCAATTTGAGCATCAAATGATTA
The DNA here is from genome assembly GCA_019454045.1 of Zanthoxylum bungeanum. NCBI lineage: Eukaryota > Viridiplantae > Streptophyta > Magnoliopsida > Sapindales > Rutaceae > Zanthoxylum > Zanthoxylum bungeanum. The sequence goes on from SKCR01022089.1 coordinate 9,561, forward strand.
AATTGTTTAGTATAGTATGCTTGAATGAGGTTGAATTGATGTTGTGCATAATCAATTTCATGAATTTGGTTGGATCCATTTTTCCCTAAATTTTGGGCATGACAAATTTGGGTAAACTTGATTTTGAGCATGTTTAATGAAATTGGATGATTTAGAATGCTTGAATGTTGTTTAATTGATGATAATTAGATCAATTTGATGAAAAGTTTTGGAACAATTTTTCCCCATTTGCTTGTGATGGCCGAATTTGGCAAGTGCCCTATGTCTTGTTTTTTTGATTTTTTGTTCATTGGATGACTTAGAAATCATTTGGGGATGTTGAATTTATGTTTGATTGGGTTCAATTGGATTGAATTTGATTTGGGCATAATTTCCCTCTTTTGCCGAGACTTTAGCATGTATAATTGGGTTTGATTTTGATTTAATTATGTTGGACATGATTAATTGATGTTAAGCATGATTAATTGGACAAATTCATGTTTTGGAAACTTTGATTTGGGCAATTAATAATGCTATACACTTTAGGTAATTTAATTGGAAAATTGGAATTTTTGGAATTAAATTATTGGGCTTAAAATTGGATTTGGGCTTTTAAAGTTGTTATTGGGTTTATTGGACTTTGTTGTACAAAGTTGGTTTAGGCCAAAATTGGTTGGATCCAATTAGGCCCAAAACCGCTTCCAAAAGGCCCAAATGCGACTAATGAACCTTTAACGTTTAATTGGGCCTAATGGGCCTAAATTAATTTATGGGCTTATGGGGTAACTCCCGGATTGGACTTTGGTTGCGGGTTTGACCCGAGTTGACCAAAAGTCCACGCCTCAAGAAATTAATTAAAAGCCCATTGGACTTTAATTAAATTAATATTGGATATTAATCGGGGTTTGAGACCCGTAGCGATTAAATTTGGAATTTAAATCGTAAAGGTTTATTTTATAAAGTGTAATATTTAATTTGGAATTAAATAATGAATTAAAATTAAATGCGTATTAAATTGGATTTAATTATGTAATTTAATTTAATTCGTAGAAATCGTACTTTGAATACGTGTTCGCAATACGAGTTTGACTCGAACAAAATCAAATCTTTGTTTGAACATTGGATGATCACTAATTATCAAGATTAATTAATTGGATTAGATTGATTGATAACATGCTTGTATGAATACATGGTTGTGATGTTTGAATAATGTATATTGGATGGATATTAGCCGGGTTGGGTGATTTTGGAAATTGTAATAAATTTGATTTATTAATTGGACCTGCGTGTCCAGCCTTATCTCCTATTTCTTTGTATTCTCTTCTCACATATTCCTCTCTATGTATATGAGGTTTCTTTAGAAGTGTAGTGTAACGGGTAGAAGAAATATTTGTGCTAGCGGGAGAGAGAAAGTGAGAAATTTGATCTAGGATCAATGTAAAGTATCCATCCGCATATCATTATTATTTTATCATATGCGCTTTATTATGTGTTTAGAATGCTTGTTTAAGGGTGTATGATGATGAGACCTTAACAAAGATAATTAAAATTGGTAGCCAATTTGCACGCGAAAAACCCTCGTTAAATATCAAGCGTATATTTTCCTTCCATTGAGTGATTCTTACTCAAGATCCGAGATTGGCAGGGGTTGTTGGCCAAAGTCAAGCCCTTGTCCGTTGAAAATGTGTTTTAATCACGAGGCTTTGTTCCATATCGGTGTCGTGTCCAAGTTGTGGTTTGTTGGCCAAAGTCAATACCACTTCTTGTCCATTGACATTGATTACGAAGCTTCCATGTCAATGGGTCCGCGCTTGACTGGGATCACTAGGTTTGTTGTGCCAAAGCCAAGGCCTAGTTGATTCAGAGGAAAAAGGTTAGGGTATATATTCGATATATAGGCATATATATGATATATGTTTAGGACTTGGATGTCCACCTACTGGATCTAGGAGTTGGATGAGATCCAATTGATCTTCGAGATCTACCTAGTTAATTATCATACAATTTGTTGGCCAAAGTCAAGAATGTGTGATATTTAACGGGATCCTAGCCCACTAGGAAACACGGTTTCCCGAGTACTCGACAGAGGGTTAGAGGCTCGACGAAAAATAGTGGGAGGCAAGAATTGAATTTGCAATACTCGTTCAATTACTCGCCATACGCGCTCATTTAAATTATTTCGTCATTAGATTAAATGTTAGTTGGACTAATATTTAAATTGTTGTTTTAATAAACAGTTAGACTGTATTATACTTGATTATATATAATTGGATTATATTAATCAATATATTTGAATTAATTAATTTCAGTTTACAGTTGATTTTATAATTGGATTATAGTAATCAATGTAATTGAGGTTAATTAATTTGGATTATATTTGATTATATAGTTGGACTATTATAATCATTATAATATATATAGTACCACTAATCGTTGATTAAATAGTTGGACTATTGTAATCAAGATAAAATTGAAAAGTTGGATATTTAAAATATAATCTGGGATTAAAATATTTTAAATGATTTAATTTTCAAATTGGGAATAAATAATAGGTACTTTATTTGATAAAATAACTTATTATACCTTACGCCCAAAATTAAGCAAAATAAGTAGAGCATAAAATCTTTGGAAGATTTATGTGATGATGACTTTAATGCTTAATTTAATATACTTGTCATAAATCTAATTTTAGATTTAAGAAGTATTAAAATTGCAATTTATAATTCTTGGAGAATTAATTGACTATTCTAGAGGAGATAAAGTCAAAGTTTGGAATTGGGCATGTAGCACGAGGTGCACATCGTTTCGATATTCTAAGAACCCAAGGCTTGGCCTAAGGTTTCTGAAATATTGAAAGGATAATTGACATATCCCAAAGTGACTACCATTTAGATATGGCAGACACGAAGGAATTAAAGAAAGGGCAAGGCTCTTACTTTAAAAAATGTTTGTCTTAGTTATGTTCACAGCTAGTATTGAAATTAGATTTTAAATACTTAGTGTGGTACATAAAATATATGTATTGATGTTCAGAATCTGCTTTGAGCAGGTACTGACTTCAAGCTGAGATTGCTCTGCGAATCGGAAACGGAACGAAAGTCGCTGTTTCGACCGTAGTACATAAGTTTAGGAACTACCCTTTGGGTATATACTTAAATTAAGAACTGTTATAATGTAACCAGTTTGACTAGAGACATTATCTCTATATCAGTGTTTAAACCGTTACGGATAAAACCTTTATTATAGAACACTAAGTGTTTTATTATATAAAGATGATACTGAGATAAATACATTAGATGTAAATAACAGAATTTATATTTTGAATATAATTAAAATCTCAAACATATAAAAAGACAAATAAATAGCTCAAATGATTTGATCAATAGAGACTTATTTTGGCATTGTTGTCTAGGACACAATTTAACTAGACTCGTATATCCACACTTTTGAAGAGTGGGTACTATGACTGATTTGACTATTCAAAAAAGTCTGCGAATCTAGTTTATTAGGTAAAGTACCTAAAATACTATTTACTTGGTAATAGTAAAAGGGCCACCGATCTGTTAGCCCTATTCATGGTGAAGTAAGTGGGCCAATATCTAGCTAGGCTAGATGTGAACATGAATATTTCGTGACCTTAACGGATGTGGCATCACGTTATGGTTATGTGTTTCTTTTGAAGAACAAAGATCGTAAACTTTTGAAGTTTCGACACGAAGTAAATAAACAGATCGGCTATAGTATTATTCCGCCACGGTAAGACCGTAATGGAAAATACTTAAGCAGTAAGTTTCGTACATACATGAAAGAGTATGGTATTCTTTCAGATGAGGACTCCTCTCGGAACACGTCAAAGTGACGGTGTGTCGAACGGATTAACCGAATCATGTTAGACATGATAAGGCTAATCATGAGTCGTTCTGAGCTAACCATTTCCTTCAACGGATAAGTTTTAACAGTGCAATAACTTATTTAGAATAAGGTTCCATAAAAATCTGTTTGACAGATGTCATATAGGATATGAACAGGGAAGAAACAAGGTTTCTCATTCCTGACAATTTGGGTATGCCAGCCATAACGTTTGGATGATACCAAACTAAGGACCCAAATTGGATAAGTGCAATATAGGTTATCCTAAGGGAAACCATAAGTATAGTTCTTATAAATCTCACATGAGAACAATGTGATTGTTGCTCACCATACGGTTTTTCCTGAGAGGAATACCGATATGCAGTGGTCAGTGGGAGGACAGTGATACTCGATTAAAATCGGTGTAATACTGTTCAAGGCACGAAGTCCTTAATGGAACACAAATAGTTCATCTATGATGAATCTACCATTAATCTTCAAATACACAAGAAACTCGTAGATCGGATGGAGTCAGAAAACGACCTAGGGTATGGGTTTCTGATCTACCTCATAAAGATGTCAATCTTATGAAGGTATATCCGCCGACTACGTTTTTGAAGAAGTGATACGAGGTATCGACTCCCTATTATGGCAAAGTGCCATGAATCCGAAATGGATTCCATGTATAACAACTATTTTGGATACTAGTTATTGTACCACAAGGCATTGTGCCTATTGGTACATTAAACGTCTTCAAGGAAGACATACATGGAAGGCAACATACCCAAGCACAAAGCTAGGCTTTTGACGAAAGGTATCGTTATCAACATATGTTAATAACAGTTCAACCTTTTACCTGTTGCCATGGTAAATCCATTTTGAAGATGCTTGTTGATAACTGCATATTTCATTTACGAAATGTGTCAGTTGCAGATCAAAATCGCTTTCCTGAAAAGGAAACCTTTTGGAGGATGCTTACAACATCGACGATTTTGTATACCGACAAACAAGGTTTGCTGGTTATTCGATCAATGTTTGGATTGAAGCAAGCATAGATTCTAGGAATTATCGTTTTGATGTAATCATAATGGAGTATGATTTAATTCAAACGAAATGATTCTTGTGTATATAAGGAGGTTAGTGGGAGGGCACAGACAATGAATTCCCATAAAGCAATTGGTGAAAGCTTGGCTTTCATAGATATTCTTTATAGAAATTTTCCGTAGAATTCTGGGGAGTAACAACCTTTATTCAAGGAATAAAGATCTACAGGGATAGATTTGGAGTTGTTAACACTCTGGAATTGTACATTTAAAATGACTTGTATTGGTGTCTCATACGCTTCGAGCATATGGAGTCACAATCGGGTCAATCCAAGTGATAGTCACTGGATTGAAGATTAAGAACATCTGTTAGTATCCGAGAGAACTAAAGATGTTGTCTTAAACTATGGAGATGGAGAACTTGAAGTGACTAGGATCACTACTGCAAGTTTCCAAACCGGTAAATACTACGGTACTATAAAAGTTTGAACACTGGGACAGTGAGCTGGAAATCTTCCGAGCAAGATAACTGTTGCCGAATTAACAACAAATGCAGATTATTGCTGCAGCTAAGGCAGCAAAAGAAGCCATTTGGATCGAAAATAAATCTAATTAGATTAGATATAGTTCTTTTAGCAGATGAGCTAGGCGTCAGCACATGCTAAAGAATTAAAGGTCTCGTCGACGATCCAGATATATACTTCTATATCATCTGATTCGTTCGGATCATACATCGTGGCGATGTGATGATCGTATAAATCGCGTCAGACGATAATCATGCAAATCCGCTGACGAAAATCTTTTCTCAGCAATTTGA
>SKCR01022090.1:0-15171 GCA_019454045.1 Zanthoxylum bungeanum
CAAAATCAAGTTTACCCAAATGGTCATGCCCAAAATTTGGGGAAAAATGGATCCACCAAATTTCATGAAATGATTATGCACAACATCAATTCAACCTCATTCAAGCATACTATACTAAACAATTAATCATTAGATGCTCAAATTGAGTTTACCGAAAATTAAATTTTTGGCCAACATTAAGCAAATTGGGGAAAATCAATCCAATTAATTTTTATCAATTGATTACATATAACTCTAATTTATTCATATACAAGCATTCTTAAACAAACAATTTTTAAATCATGCTTAAATCAAAAAGCCCCAAATTTGCTCAAGAACCCTAATCGTTTTATGCAACCAATAGCTCAAGATACCATTGGAGAGTTTCAATCAAGTCCCAAGATCACAGACATGCATAAAAACTAGTTGAATACACAAAGGAGTAAGGCGGAATACATACTCACATTGATGGGTTTGATGCTAGGAAGAACAAGACCAAAACGCACTGCATGTTTCTGCTCGGCAGTGAGCTGCGCACATGTGGACTGCTCGGCGTCGGTGGTGGTGGTCTCCTCCATGTTCGGCCATTGATGACCTCCATTGAAGCTCCAAGCTCAAGCTTCCAAAAGGAATTCCAAGCTCATAAATTCGTTTCCCTATCACCTATGTATCACTCATGGTGTGCTAGCACTAAGTCTTCTTCCTTGCTCCCCCCTTGATTCGGTCAAACCAGAAACATTTGTGAAGAAATCGGCTTGAAGCCGTGAGAAGAGGAAGATGAAAAGAGAGGGAAAAGAGAAGTGCGTAAAAGGAGAGAGAGAGAAAGAAAAATGGAATTAGGTTATATATTTTAATTTCCAAATTAATATAAAATAATAACCTTTTACCAATTTTTATTTCTATTAAAACAATTCCTTTTACTTTTCAAAAAAGTAAAAGTCAAAAAGCAAAAAAGTGCTTTTCAATCATTATCACTATTCACATCAAGTCACTTTAATAAAGTGACAACATGTATATCACATCACTCAAAGTGACAAGTGATTTGACGATTGATGCGAGTAGTGATTTGACGCTTGATGTGACTTGCATGCCGCGTTCGAATTCAAAATACGAATGCGCTCGCAATCACTCTCGGGCTCGGGTTCGCTAATTCCAAATTAACGATTTTTCCGTCGCGTCGTAATTAAATGATTACGCCTAGCGAATTCACTATTCACGTCGCTAACGAATTAATTCTAAATTAATTCGTTCGCCCGAATTAAAATCTAATTTTAATTCCGCGTCGAAATCCAATTCTTATAATATATCGAATATATTATTTATCGATTAATTCCAAATTAATCGTTCTCTCTCTTTAACATATTTTATCCGAGATAAAATCTCCGTAATTAATCCCAGATTAATTTTCTCTCTAGAAATTAATCTTCTCTCTCTACTAATTAATCCTAGATTAATTATAGTGCGAGTCATACATCATCGGTGAATCTTTAGGAAGCGACCCATGAGATCTCCAGATATGTTGGCAGTAAATACGGTCGTCGGATTATCCGAACACGTAAGTACCTCGTACTACGTTTATACCGATTTACAAGACAAGGTTGGCTTCTAGCAAAGCGCCATGCCTACCCAATTCCCAGAAATATTCTTACAGGAATATATAGATCTGTATCAAGCGTAGTATACCGTAGTATTGTGCATATCGGCCTAGTATCGGATAGTCACGTACTAGGGCTGGGGCTGGATAAGTGTATGCCCCGTCCGAAGCACATGTCGGATGTCTGGTAACTAGTCTCTATAATCGGATATGCATGACCTAGTCATAACATCCCGATGGTTGCGCAACACTTAAGAGCACTAGTACCGTATCCTGCGTGACATCATCTCCAATAGACTGAAGTGATACTTCCGTCTTGACATCACACCCAATACACTACGACTCTCTGATAAACCCAGAAGTGGAGTACGCAGAACCGGTTAAAGCCCTGTACCACCAAGACCAAAGTCTATCGATATCGTAAGTATTAGCGAGTAAGTCTCAGGTTAAGACTATACACACCTACCTTGATTTCGGCCTCCCATAGACACATAGTCATAATACCAATGGGATTCCGAGGGGTCTATCCAGAGCGAAGCTGTTTCCCGTACCATCGGTGAAACACGACCTCCTATCGCACTTGCATAAGTATCCAATACTTATATATATGAGAACTATGCCGTTGTGCCCTCACAACGCGCACAAGTGCAATACTAGCCTATTCCGCATTATTGATGTCCTGTCTCGATAATACTCCGGCTAGGGATATTTAATGATTAATCCTTCGTGGACTGATACTGTCTCATATCATCTCAATCCAGGAACTAATCATATGGACCTCTCTTCATTTATATATCTATGGTGATTTAATCACAAATGATGAGAGTGCAATTTCCTTGTCACATAGTTAATTTGCTACAACAACACAATGATCTGTGCAAATAGTGACGTTATGGGTCATTTTATCCAACAAAAACATCAATCAATGTTTTCACTTTTCCCATCACTTTTACCATCAAATCAAGTCACTTTATTAAAGTGACAAAATGTCATGTCACATCACTCAAAGTGACAAGTGATTTGACAATTGATCCGACTAGCGATTTGACGCTTGATGTGACTTGCGTGCCGCGCTCGAATTCGAAATACGAATGCGCTCGCAATCACTCTCGGGCTCGGGTTCGCTAATTCCAAATTAACGAATTTTCCGTCGCGTCGTAATTAAATGATTACGCCTAGCGAAATCACTATTCACGTCGCTAACGAATTAATTCAAAATTAATTCGTTCGCCCGAATTAAAATCCAATTTCATTTCTTATAATATATTGAAAATATTATTTTATCGATTAATTCCAAATTAATCGTTCTCTCTCTTTAATTATATTTTATCCCAGATAAAATATCTTCGTAATTAATCCCAGTTTAATTTTCTCTCTCTTCAAATTAATCCCAGATTAATTCTATCTCTCTCTTCTAATTAATCCCAGATTAATTAAAGTGCGAGTTATACATCATCGGTGAATCTTCGGGAAGCGACCCATGAGATCTCCGTATATGTTGGCAGCAAATACGGTCGTTGGACTATCCGAACACGTAAGTACCTCGTACTACGTTATACCGATTTACAAGACAAGGTTGGCTTCTAGCAAAGCGCCATGCCTACCCAATTCTCCAGAAATATTCTTACAGGAATATATAGATCTGTATCAAGCGTAGTATACCATAGTATTGTGTATATCGGCCCAGTATCGGATAGTCACGTGCTAGGGCTGGGGCTGGATAAGTGTCTGCCCCGTCCGAAGCACATGTCGGATGTCTGGTAACTAGTCTCTATAATCAGATATTCATGACCTGGTCATAATATCATGATTGGATGCGCATCACTCAAGAGCACTAGTACCGTATCCTGCGTGACATCATCTCCACTATGACTGAAGTGATACTTCCGTCTTGACATCACACCCAATACACTACGACTCTCTGATAAACCCAGAAGTGGTGTACGCAGAACCGGTTAAAGCCCTGTACCACCAGACCAAAGTCTACCGATTATCGTAAGTATTAGCGGTGCAAGTCTCAGGTTAAGACCAAATACACCTACCCTGATGTCGGACTCTCATAGACACATAGTCATAATACCAATGGGATTCCGAGGGGTCTATCCAGAGCGAAGCTGTTTCCCGTACCATCGGTGAAACACAACCTCCTATCGCACTTGCATAAGTATCCAATACTTAAATATATGAGAACTATGCCGTTGTGCCCTCACAACGCGCACAAGTGCAATACTAGCCTATTCCGCATTATCGATGTCATGTCTCGATAATACTACGACTAGGGTATTTAATGATTTATCCTACGTGGACTGATACTGTCTCATATCATTCTCCGTCCAGGAACAAATCATAGGGACCTCTCATCATTTATATATCTAAGGTGATCTAATCACAAATGATAAGAGTGCAATCTCCTTTGTCACATAGTTAATTTGTACAACAACACCATGATCTGTACAAATAGTGACGCTATGGGTCATATTATCCAACAGTACAGACCTAAAGCCACGAGGCCCAAAGAAAAATAAGGGCAAGGCCAAGGCTCCAGATCACCTACAGCCCAATGGTAGGTGGAGAAGAAAAAGGGAAAAGGGAAATATTTCTTTTGTGGAAAGAAGGGTCATTGGAAGAAAGACTGCAGATCCTTGAAAGCCAAGGAAGCTAGGGAAGCCCAAGCGGCCAAGAAACCCAATGCTTCAGGCATGTTGTATATGATTGAACTATATTCTCAAAACTCTGAACCTTCTACTTGGGTGCTTGACATCGGTTGTTGGACTCACTTGTGTAACAATGTGCAGGGCCTGAGAAACAGTAGGAGACTCCGTCATAGGGAGGTTGACTTACGCATGGGTAATGGAGCAAAACTGGCGGCATTATGCGTGGGGACTTATTCATTAGTTTTGCCGAATGGTTTAGTTTTAGACTTAGAAGATTGTGTTTATGTACATTCTCTAGTAAAGAACATCATTTCAATTTATTCTTTGTGTAATAAAGGCTTTTCATGCCTAATAAGTTGTAATGAATGTTCTATTTATTTCAATGAAATAAAATATGGAGATGGTATTTTGAATAATGGTATATATGTCTTACAAACTAACAAATAATGTTCAACCTCTAACATATACAACTTTAACTCAAATAATCTCAATGAATCACTTTTATGGCACAATCGCTTAGGTCATATCAATGAAACAAGATTAATTAAGCTACATAAGGATTGATATTTCAGACCCTTCAAATATGAACCTTATGGAACTTGTGAGTCTTGTTTACTTGGTAAAATGATCAAATTACCCTTCAAAGGTAAAAGACAGCGTGTAGTGGAGACATTAGAACTCATACACTCTGATGTATGCGGACCAATTTCAGTCACCGCTAGAGGTGGATTCTCCTACTTCATTACCTTTATCGACGATCACTCGCGATATTGGTATGTGTACCTTATGCGGTACAAATCTGAAGCCTTTGAGAAATTCAAAGACTTCAAAGCTGAAGTAGAAAACCATCTTAATAAAAGCATTAAATCACTGAGGTCTGACCGATGTGGTGAATACTTAAGCGACGAATTTCAAGATTACTTGAGAGAAAATGGAATTGTTTCCTAGTGGACTCCTCCGGGAACTCCACAGTATCATGGGGTCTCCGAAAGGAGAAATCAGACATTATTAGATATGGTCCGATCAATGATGCCAGACACGGATCTACCTCTTTCATTTTGGGGTCTTGCTTTAGAAACTGCAACACTACTACTAAACCAAGTTCCTTCCAAGACTGTTAGTCAAACACCATATGAGTTATGGTCTGGAAAACGTCTTAGTCTTAGTTATCTAAGAGTTTGGGGATGTGACACATATGTTAAGCTCACACAAACTAACAAATTGGATGATGGGGCAATTAAATGTAAGTTTGTAGGATATGCCTTGAACTCAAGAGCATACATGTTCTACGTCCCAAATGAATAAAGAACATTTGTCTCACGAAATGCTAAATTTCTAAAGAATGAATTCCTTCTCAAGAAATATAGTGGGAGTAGACTTGACCTCGATGAGGTACGAGAAGAACAAACTAACATAGAACTAAACCTCAGGCCCCTCAAAAGGATAGCGACGGAACAACCACAAGGTCCTCGATGAGGTACGAGAAGAACAAACTAACATAGAACTAATCCTCAGGCCCCTCAAAAGGGCAGCGACGGAACAACCACAAGGTTATGAACTTATAAGGTCTGGTAGGGAAAGATATGAGCCTGGAAGATATGGTTTCCATATTGATAAGGAACATGATCATGTGATTGATAATGACGATCCCACCAGTTATGACGAAGCAATGCGTGACATTGATTCAGTCAAGTGGCTTGAGGTCATGAAATCCGAAATAGACTCTATGTATCAGAATCAAGTCTGGGACTTGGTGGATGCACCTGAAGGGATAAAACCCATAGGCTGCAAGTGGATTTACAAGCGTAAACTGATGCAGAAGGCAACATCTAAACCTATAAGGCTAGGTTGGTGGCGAAAGGTTATAGACAAATCCAAGGAATTGACTATGACGAAACCTTCTCGCATGTTGCAATGATAAAGTCCATTCGAATTTTACTGGCACTAGCTGCATACTTTGATTATGAGATTTGGCAGATGAATGTCAAAACAGCTTTCCTTAATGGGAACCTCGTAGAGGAAGTCTATATGACACAACCTGAGGGTTTTGCATCTAAGGATGATCATAATAAAGTATGCAAGCTTAAACGATCTATTTATGGACTCAAGCAAGCCTCCAGAAGTTGGAATATGCTATGTACAAGACCTGATGTCTCTTATGCTCTGAGCATAACGAGCAGGTATTAGGCAAATCCTGGTGAGCGACACTGGGTAGCTGTCAAAACAATCCTCAAGTATCTGAGAAGAACTAAAGATGTGTTCTTGACATACAGAGATTGTTCTAAGATGAAAGGCATTGGTTACTGTGATGCGAGCTTTCAGAACGATATGGATGACAGCAGATCGCAAACAGGATATCTGTTTACTTTGAATGGCAGAGCTGTCAGTTGGAAAAGCTCAAAGTAGTCAACTACAACGGACTCCACCATCGAAGCCGAGTATATTGCAGCATCTGAGGCAGCTAAAGAAGCAATGTGGATAAAGAAGTTCATCACGGAGCTAGAAGTGCTTCTCGCGATAAAGAATGGCATCACGATATACCGTGACAACACGGACGCCATTGCTCAATCAAAGGAACCAAGTTCCCACCAGAAATCCAAGCATGTACTCAGGCGATTTCATCTCATCAGGGAGATTGTTGAGAGAAAAGAAGTTATTATAGAGAAAATACCCACAAAAGATAATCTTGCAGATTCTCTGACTAAAGAGCTGACTCAAAAAAAGCATGATAGGCACACCCAAAAGTATGGTGTCCAGATTCATACTAGTTGGCTATAGTGCAAGTGGGAGATTTTTAGGGATATGCCCTATACCCAACTTGTGGATGGGTTATATGTACATGTATTTGTAATATTTTCATTAATTAATAGAATGGAAATCTTTATTATACGTGTCTTACATAAATTATATGAATCATCAAACACTGTAATAAAGTCCTTGGAGTAATAAGATGATGGCTTCCACGCCTTATGAGAATCATTACTCTCAAACGTTCCTAGTCATAGTTTTGTGAATAATCTGGGCGTTCATAAAGCGGAGAGACTAGCATGATGATATGATCTGCCCTTAAGTGGGGTAGCCGATCTCATAGCCTACTAGCGGAGATCCTTCCGCTTGGTGTATCACATGGATGCATAAGTTGCTCGTGTCCATCGAACTGACCGCCGAAAGTTTTCACATGGAGTGTTTATCCCATGTGTCTGTGAGAACTTTCATGTATCGATTGTATGACTAGTCCTTAGACTTGAGGTCTTTACAATCTTATGTGTGGATAAAATGACTTTGACATTCTCCTTCCCCGGTTCAAAAGATCCGGTCATAAGGGTATGATTGGGTCATTTGTTGAAACACAAGAAGTTTGTAAAGATACAACAGAGAATCGCCACTCTCTCGGATAATATTTTCTTATAACAGTAGTATTCCAGTTCGTGGGTTGATATGTGTGATCAGTGCTTGAGACTGTGGCCGCAGCGGAAGAATCATGTGAGATTCTTGGGTTAGCATGATTCATGACACTATCAACATCATACCTTTGACTCTATGGGTAGACACTTTCCATACCCTCGGTCAAACGGTGGGGATACAGTGAGGTGAGGGACCGTATTATATGTAAATCGCATACATAATGGGTATATATCTTTCCTTCTCATTTGGGGGCATTAGCGTGTTGCTAGATGTCAACCTTGGTCATTCAAATCGAATGACAATCTGATCGGAGGATAATTTATGTTCGATTAAATTATCACGATTCATTTCATGTCCAACTTGAGGGGAACCCAAAAGGTCACACATAACAAAGTCGAAATCAATGGTTAACAATGCACAGTACAAATTTAACAGCATATAAGATTACTGTAGGAATTTTTCATAAATGGTTCAATGTGTTTAATTATTGAACAGATCATTTATGAGGTTCCAAAGTGGCTTAGGGATTGGTGAATGACGATATGGGCACTTTGGGAATTGAAAAAAAAAACGTGAAAATAAATTTATTTTATTGTTTTTATTTGTTTTGAATTCCAATTCGGCCCAAACTCTCATTAGGGTTTTATAATCTCATTAAACAACTATATTAAGATCCAATGGTTAAGATTTATTAGCATTTATCCCACATCGGATTCTTAAGTAATTTTGTTGTCTTTGGAGCACCTATATAAACCCAAAGAATTCTTTACAAATTTTTACACCAAAACCTTTCATATCTTGGGTTTATATAAGTGAGCAACTCTAAAGTTTAAGAGTAAGCCACTGATTTTGAGGATCCTTAAGTCTAATTGACAAGAGGAATCTCAAGTTAAAAGTTTTGAGATATTTTCCTAGGCTAGCACCACGGGCAAAATACCCGTGGACTCAAGGTGTAGTCTTGCCGTTGAGTTTTGGCTTTGGTGTGTGCACCTTTGGAGGCCACACGCTTGGGTGGCTCTTTGGAACGTGGAAGAGCTTGCTTAGTTCGAGAAAAGCTTGTAGATTAGAGGGAGGATTGGAGGAGTCTTCGGTTCAAGGAAGTCTTTTTCTTTCTTTATTTTAATTAGAGTTCTTATGATAGTTAGCATGTTTAGGTTTATGTTCATTGCATGGTTTATGAGTTTTTATGCTTAGAATATATAGTAACATGCATAGGCTTGTAGAATAATCAAAACAAATGGGTCTTGGGCAAAGGGATAACAGTATCATAATTTTTAATTTTCCGCTTCGTACTCGCGGCCGCTTCCCAACATTAATACTTAAAGATTCATTCGTATATTATATACGTAAGGCTTATGATGATCATAATTTTGATATAGGATATGTGTATAAACTGATACAAGTCCCTAATGGCGGCCTCTAACGCGCTAGGGCAGAACTAAGGTGTTTAAAACTGATTTGGTGAGTTTCTGTTCTCACGTCGTGACACAGGAAAGATTACGTGTCGCGACGCGCCGTGTCCAAAATCCGGTCATCTTCTTCCTCTTGCGTCGTGACGTGCCTGCGTTTCCAGGTTTCTGGTTTCTTCTTCCAAGCTCATCCAACACTTAATTAATCCAAATTCATCCAATAACAACACTTCCATACTTCTAACCAAAATTCAATACATCATCCTACACATCATTTAACATATAATAAACCCCCAATTTATCAATCAAAATAACTTCTAATCACTTTATCAAATTTTACTCAAACTTAAAAAAATTGGTGTTTAGCAACATTTCCATAATTTCAAAACAAGAAATCATGCAATCATCAACATGTCCATGTTTACATCATAACACAAGCAATCAAATCATCAAACTTTATCATTTAAGCAAAATTTTGGGTTTTGGGTTTCTCACCTCTTCCTCTTGATTTTTCAAATCTCCCTGGTTTCCAAGCTCCTCCATAATTTGTTTCTTACTTCTTTATCCTTCTTCTCCTCTGATTTATCCTTCTTCCTCTCTTTCTTCTTCTTATTTTCTTCTTATTTTCTTCTTTTTCTTCTTTTCTTCTTTACATTATTTTCTTTCTTTTTGCTTCCAAAAATTTTAGGTTTTGTGAATAGTATGTCCTTTATATAGTGGGGGATGTTTGATATTTGGAAAATTGGGGAAAAGTGTAGAAAATTCTAGAAAATTTGAGATTTCTCTTTTTAACCCCGAAATTACTATTCATCCAAATTTTGACTCGCACTTTTGACTAGTTTCTATTTCGAATTTGGGAAAATGTTCAACGCGGAAGTTGTAGGTCTCGATCTCAGATTTCCGACGATATAAAATTCATAAAGATCAGAGATTTCACGAAAAAGTTACGCCCCAAATACCATGGGAGGTCCAAAGGAAACACGGTGGAATCTCGTCCTGGGACTTCAAGGAATTTACCGATCGTCTCCAAAGTCATTCTACGAGCATATTTGAGTCCTAACATCATTTATTTTACGTGCCTTCGTTACAATATAGCTGTAGGTAGTAGTAAAAACTATCGGTCGTTACAAATTCTACCCCCCCTTAAATAGGATTCGTCCTCGAATCCTTTATGGGGTCTAACTCATGGTTTCTTAGTTTCAAGAATATCTAGAGATTCTACTATACTTATCTTCTTGTCTCTAACCTCTGCTGGTTACTTGATCTTCCTCTTTTCCATTTTCTGATTCCTCATTCTGTAATACTTTTTTAGACTATCTTTGACTGCTATCTTTTTTATCCTTTCGTTGTATCCCATACTTCTTATCTCTAAGATTTCTTCCTTCTAGGCCTTTACTTATACTTAACAATTTCTTAATTGATTAGATTTTTAGTGGCTGATACTTTATCTCTTACTAAAGATTCTTCCTATTCTTAGTATTCTTTATTTCACTTGTCCAAATTAATCTTAACATTCTTTTTCATCACTTAGCTATTAACTCTTATACCTCTTTTACAACATTCAGCAGTCTATAAGTTTCTCTTCTTCAAGTTCAAAAATTTAGCTTTCTAGGGGAATTCGGGGTTTTCTAACTTACTGATGTTTCCGAATTTTGGAAAATGTTCAATGCGGAAGTTGTAGGTCTCGATCTTAGCTTTCCGACGATATAAAATTTATAAAAATTGGAGATCGTACGAAAGAGTTACGCCCCAAATATCATGGGTGGTCCAAAGGAAACACGGTATAGTCTCATCCTAGGACTTCAAGGAATTTACCGATCATCTCCAAAGTCATTCTACGAGCATATTTGAGTCCCAACATCATTTATTTTACGTGCCTTTGTTACAGTATCGTTGTAGGTAGTGGTAAAAACTACTGGTCATTACATTAACCCGATGTATCATGAGCTTGGGAAACTCTTATAGACATGTGAATATTCATTAGAGCGAATACTGAATGACTCACAGATGATTCCTAATAGTTGGAAGTACATACCACCGTCAATAGGAATCTCCTAGAGTCGAGTATCATATGTGATCCTTTGACTATGGGATATCATTGATTTTGTGTGTGATCCTCAACACTTTGATGCCATATATGTCAGAGACCTTTCATGGTCTGATTGCTAGATGTTGGTTGGGTATAGACCAATACACTCGTTATTCAAGTGCGTATCAAGATATGATCCACCGACCCGTATATGTACCATAAGGGGTTTAGGTATCCATGTGAGTAAGTCACGATTCTTAAGACTTTAGCCAAAGATGATCACCTAGGGTGGATATCATATATCAGAAATGGTGTTCTGATTAGTTGTAAAGAATCGTGGACATGTTGACATGGGATGTGCGCCTTGGAAACTTGACAGTGTAATATGTGTTTCCTAAGCACAACTCAAATAACATACGACGGGGGGATTGTTAAACATATGTGATGACCTCGACTTGTATAGTTCAGAATGTCATTCATGTTCTTTGTAAATTCGGAGGTGGTCGAATTGCGTTTATATAAGCTAGGCTTATATGACGAACGTTTCTGGACTTAGAGAGTCCCACAATATGAAATGTACTGGTTGAGCACTTGGGTAGCCGATAATTTTTGATAATAAATAAATTTTGATAGTATAATTATCACTAAAATAATTAAGTATTGTTGGATGACATTAATTATTGACTTTGTCCAATTGGATTAATTGGATTAATCCTAAATCACACAAGGGTTTTGTTGTGATTTAATAAATATCTCTACCATTGGAGGATATCTTTTTTATTTACAAATATGTAATAATAGGTGTATTTGTCTTGATTTTACTGGATTAAACCTAAGTGGCAGACACTTAACTAATCTATTATTTAAACTTTGTGATAAGTGCATGAAAGTGTACTTTGAACATCGCAAACTCAGCTTAATTATCTTGTATTTAATCTTAATTAGATTTTGTTTTGTGCTTTGTTATTAGGAGCAATGGAATATGAAGTTTGGAGCAATTACGCGTGTTTCGGGACCTTACGGATACATCAGAAACACACGGGAAGAGCTGAAACGAAGAAAGCACAAAATCAGAAATCAAGCCACGCATCGTGATGTGCCATCATTGGCGTCGCGACGCGCCCCCAGATCCGACACTCATATAAAAGTCAGCAAGTTTGGCCCCGCGGTGCCCTGGAACAGTCCCTGAACCCTATTTTGGCTGTCTTTTACGCATATATGGACTCCAAGGCTTCCCTATATAAACCCAACTTCGTCCAAAACCCTAAAAGAGGAGAAAAACAGAGAGAAACAAAGAGATAACACACAACAAAGAGCCACAAACACAAAATCAAGAGAGGAGAACGAAGAACTTCAATGAAACCATGACGTCTCTCCGATCTATCAAGGCTACATCTATTTCTTCCATGGAAAACTAATCTCCTAGGCAAAGCTAAGGATGAAATCTTGTATTTGATTTCTTATATTTATGTTGTTGATTCCTAAAGTACCTTTTTAATGTTTAATATAATTTATGGTTGTTATTCTTTATTATTTTACGATTTCTGAATCCAGAAACTATGTTTTGTCAACTCCTATATAGATCCAGTCATGCTTCTTCTATGTGTAATTTGCGAACCCAGTTATGAATGGTAAAGTTGTTTTATGTGTTGGTCTTCTTCTGCAGTATTGCCTAAGGGTATATTGTCGACATTAGATAGCTCGTAACGATAACTTTGTGTGTTGTTAACATAGAGAAAATAATTCATCAATTACCTTAGAATTTAACATGTTTATAATTGAATATCTTCCGATTGTTGGTTTGGGATGTGAAACCTTCAATTGAGTAATAAAACAGAATCAATAACTGAATGTATGGATTTGATACAAGAGGGATTCTTAAAGCTTTGTTGTTTGTCTCTATTGATATTTCCTGCATATTTTCCATAGTTTTTATTTTACATTATCAATTCAACCATTATCTTTTCAATAAGTTACTATTAACATTTTTATTAAGTGAATTAGTTCTTTGTAACCATCTCTATGAGGAATCAACACCCCAACTATACTACGATAACCACAAGTCAGCGTAAGTACTTTTTGGGGGAAATTAAAATTTGACGTCGTTGCCGGGGAGACGGTTTACAAGCAAAATGAGCAGGTTTGCTTGGTCGACAATAAAAGCGGTAACTTCGTCCCATATTTATTTTTTCTTTTATTTAATTCTTTTATTTCAGTTATTTATTTTATTTCTGTTTTTGTTTTTGTTTTTCGCTTTGATTTTTATTTTTATTTTTGTTTCTCGTTTTATTTGTGTTTAAATTACATACCTAGACGTAGGGATATGTTTGGTAGATTTGTTAGGACTGAAGAGGAAAATTCAGACTCAAAGATTTTGTTTGACAATCTCTTTACAACACCTTCCACGTCTAGCGCATATACTATGGGTGAGTACGAGAGACCACGTATGAGGACTCTTGAAGAGTACCTCCATCCCACTCGCACAACTATACCATCGTGCATCATGTTTCCTCCTAATGCACCACATATAGACTTTAAGCATGGAATGATACAATATCTCCCAACCTTTCATGGTTTGGAGAACGAGAACCCTTATGTGAACTTTAGAGAGTTTGAAGAGGTTGTAGCGACTTTCAATGACCGGTTCGGAACCATAGACACAATTAGACTTAAGTTCTTCCCCTTTGTCATTAAGGATAGAGCTAAAAGCTGGTTGTATTCCCTAAGACCTCGGTCAATAGGATCATGGAGCGAGATGACAGAGGCATTCTTTAACAAATACTTCCCACACCATAAGACAAATGCCTTGAAAAGACAAATCTCTACCTTCTCCCAGAAAGATAGTGAAACTCTTTATCAGACTTAGGAGAGGTATAAGAAGATGTTAGCAAGTTGTCCTCACTATAGATATGAGAGTTTGCGCTTAGTGAGCTATTTTATATGATGGTTTAACCCCTAGAGAGCGCCAATTCATGGAGACAATGTGCAATGGTAAGTTTATCCGAAAGAACCCTGATGAGGCATTAGAGTGTTTAAATGACCTAGCTGAGAAATCTCATACATGGACTGGACCTAATGCCATTGATAGCACTGATAGGACACACCTCACTCCTTCTAACAGAGGCATACACCACTTTAGGGAAGAGGATAGTCTTAAGGCACAAGTTGAGTTATTAACTAGACAGTTAGTGTTGAGTTCTAATATATGTCCCAAGATCAACAAATCAAGCAAGAAAACGCATGAATACACAACATAGGAGGTGCGGAATATACTCACAATGGTCGGTTTTGATGCGAAGAAGAATACAAGCCATTTTCGTCCTCCATTGAGTTCGGCAGTAGCTCTCCTTGACAGTGGGCTGCTCGGTTTTGGGCGTTTTGAACTCCACCATTTTCGGCCATGGATGACCTCCATGGAAGCTCCAAGCTTCAAGCTTTCCAAAGATGATCCCAACTCATAAATTCGTTTCCCTATCACCATAATATAACCCAAGGTGTGCTAGCACTTCTCTTCTTCTTCAAATTCGGTCTAACCAGAATTTTGGGAGAGATTTGGCTCAAAGCCGAGAGAAGGGAAGAGAAGAAAATGGCTCCAAGCCAAGAGAGGAAGAAGAAAAACGTTGGGCTCCCAAATGCCAAAACCGTATACTGTAATTGTTTAGAGAGAGAGAAAGTGTAAAAGCTTTTTATTTTTCCAAAAATTAATTAAAGCCATTTACCACTTTTTATTTCTATTAACAATTCAATTTACTTTTCAAAAAAGCAAAAGTCAAAAAGGCAAAAGTGCTTTTTTCAATCAACTATCACTATTCACATCACAAGTCACTTTATTAAAGTGACAACATGTCATGTCACATCACTCAAAGTGACAAATGATTTGACAATTGATGTGACTAGCGATTTGACGCTTGACGTGACTTGCGTGCCGCACTCGAACTCTAATTCCAAATTAACGAATTTTCCATTGCGACGTAATTAAACGATTACGCCTAGCAAAATCACTATTCACGTTGCTAACGAATTAATTCTAAATTAATTCGTTCGCCCGAATTAAAATATAATTTTAATTCCGCGTCGAAATCTAATTTCACATAATATATC
>SKCR01022091.1:0-15202 GCA_019454045.1 Zanthoxylum bungeanum
ATTATTTATATCTGCCAAATAAAATAAACATATCAAACGTTCATCAAACCCGAGAAACTAAACAAAATATTAAGTAAAAGGGGCGGTAAATATTGATATATTTTCCGCTCATCACTTTACTGAACCAAGTGAGTGTAACCTTGACCAGGAACTGTCAGAGAATGACAACGTCATGATACTACTCAATGTCAATTGTGACGCTTTTGCAACAGTACCATGACTAATCATTCTAAGGTCTTTAGGTCTTTACCATTTAATAAGATAGATTATATTATAGAAACTGCATATATTATTCATAATAATAATGTTTTACAGAAGTATTCAAAAGAAAATACAACGGGAATTGGCGCTCTGAGCACCAACCCCAAAAAAATCTCCCACTTGCTCTAGTGCCAATATCGATTGTATCTAATACCCATCGACTCCACGTGTTTATCAAACAGTTTCGGAGGTAAGGCCTTCATCAGCGGGTCTGCTACATTATCTTCACTCGGTACCTTGCACACGATAATATCCCCTCGCGACACAATCTCTCGAATGATGTGGTACTTGCGTTCCACATTCTTCGACTTCTGATGCGCCCTCGGTTCCTTTGCTTGCGCAATGGCTCCAGTATTATCACAGTATAATGGAAAGCGCATTCTCGATACTTGGGACAACTCCCAATTCTGTGATAAAGTTCTTTATCCACACATCCTCTTTTGCAGCTTCAGAAGCTGCAATATATTCCGCCTCAGTGATGGAATCAGCTGTCGATCCCTGTTTGGAACTCTTCAACAAACTGCACCTCCGTTAAGGGTAAAGACAAATCCAGAAGTAGACTTTCTATCATCGGGATCCGATTGAAATCGGAGTCTGTATACCCATTAACCTGCAGTTCGTTTCCTCCATAAATTATTAACTTATCCTTGGCACCTTTAAGATACTTTAGGATATGTTTAATGGCCATCCAATGGTCATTACCTGGATGGACTGATATCGACTAGTTACGCTAACAGCGAAACTGATATCAGGCCTTGTACATAACATGGCATACATTATGCTACCCAAACACGAAGCATAAAGTTGGTTAGACATTCTAACCTTCTCATCTTCTGTTTGTGGACACATCTTCTTAGAAAGATGAATCCCATGTCTGAACGGTATGTTTGCTGTCTTACAGTTACCAAAACTATACCGTTCCAAGATCTTATCTATGTACGTTGATTGGGATAGCCAATCAGCCTCCTTTGTCTATCTCTATAGAGTTTTATCCCTAAAACATAGGAAGCTTCTCCCAGGTCCTTCATGGAGAAATTCTTACAGAGGTACGCTTTGACACTTTGTAACATACCTAAATCATTCCCAATGATTAGGATGTCATCAACATATAGGACTAAAAATACGACCATGCTCCCACTGGCCTTCTGATACACACAGGATTCTTCCGAATCCTTGAGAAACCAGACGATCTAATAATCTCGTCGAATCGAAGATTCCAACTTCGTGAAGCTTGTTTAAGTCCATAAAGGACTTCTTAAGCTTACATACCATACCCGAGTTTTCGCTGGACGTAAAACCTTCCGGCTGTTCCATATAGATTTCTTCATCAAGAAATCCATTTAGAAAAGCCGTTTGACATCCATTTTCCAAATCTCGTTCATGATAACGCAGCTATAGAAAGCCAAATCCGGATAGACTTAAGCTTACCATTGCCACCGGCGAAAAAGTTTCATCGTAGTCGACGCCGGGTCGCTGCGTGTAACCTTTTGCTACCAGTCGGGCCTTGTAAGTTTCAACCTTACGGTCAGGCCCGCGCTTCCTCTTGTAACCCATTTACAACCGATAGGAACAATTCCTTCGGAAGCGGAATCAAGTCCCAAACTTGATTTTCATGCATTGAGTCTATCTCGGATTTCATGGCACTTTGCCATTTCACGGAGTCGATGTCCAACATCGATTCTCTATAGGTGAAAGGATCTGTCTCTTCAACTAAGAGAACATCCAGACTCTTTTCTTGTATCAAATACAAGCGTTCAGGAGGTTTAGATACCTTTTCCGACCTACGGAGTGTGTGTGTTGAAGGTCCTTCATCTACTTGAACTTCAGGTTCCTCCGTTGGTTCGTTGTTTTCAGGTGGACTTCATCAAGCTCAACCTGTCTATGATTACCACCTTCTGACAAAAATTCTACTTCTAGAAATTTTGCGAAGCGAGCTAAGAACACATTTCGATGCTCCGTATCATAGAACAATATCCTCTCGTATTCGAAGGATATCCGACAACCTAAACTTTTGCCCTCGAGGCGAAAGCTTATCTTGCTGAGTCACCCTGACATAGGCAGGAAAACCCCAAACCTTAATATAATTAAGATTTGGTCTCCTACCGAACCATATCTGATACGGAGTCGTAGGAACAGCTTTTGAAGGAATCTTGTTCAAAAGATGTGCGTCTGTTAAGAGATAGTAGCCCCATAAATAATAGGGCAAATCTGTGAAACTCAATATTGATCGGACCGTATCCAATAAAGTCTGATTTCTCATCTCAGACACTCCATTGTGTTGTGGAGTACCTGGAGGAGTATATTGAGCGAGAATCTCATTCTCCTTCATATAATCTATGAACTCACCACTCATATTTCGCCGCCTCGATCTGATTGAAGGCATTTAATATATTTACCAGTTTGTTTTTCTACTTCATTTCAGAATTCTTTGAACTTTTCAAAAGTTTCGATTTATCTCCATCAAATAGACATAACCGTACCGGACAGATCATCGGTAAAGGTAACGAAGTACGAATAACCACTGTGAGCAGTTTGACTTAGTGGACCACATACATCAGAATGTACGAGTTCCAGTAAGTTGGTGGCACGGTGTCCAACACCAGAAAATGGGGCTTTGGTCATCTTACCCTGAATATAGGATTCACAAGTTGGATAAGATTCAATGGTAAGATCTGGTATCAAACCATTCCTAACCAATTTGGTAAGGCGTTTAACGCCAATGTGACCAAGTCTCATATGCCATAGTTCAGTATTATTAATTACAGGTAAACTACGTTTATTAACTCCAGTATTTAATATATATTTTGAAGTTTGCAATGTATAATGACCATGCTGGTTTGGACAACAAAGGATCTGAATATTATTACTATCATATAAATATAAAGAACTGTTCTTAATATTAATACAAAAGCCTTCTGTATCTAATATAAAAAGTGATATAATATTAGCTACACATCCAGGTACAAAATGGCATTCATTTAACAAAAGTGTCCCATTCGGCAAAGAGATCTCGCATACTCCCACTGTAACTGCATCCAAAGAGTCTCCACTCCCGAACCGCAACTGCATCTCCCCGGGCTTCAGCCTCCTACTTTCCTTCAGCACCTGCAACAAATTGCAAATGTGAATGGGACAAGCAGAATCTAAATCCAGTTGGATGTAACGGCTTCACAAGCCAAAGATAAATCAATAACTGGAAAAATAAAAGTACCTGATGTAGATGCTCTGTCTCTCCTCAGCTGGGCGATGTAATCAGGACAGTTCCTTTTCCAATGCCCGACTTTGCCGCAGTGGTGGTATTTGTCTTCAGAAGCCCTCTTGGGCTTACCAATCTTAGCCTGCTGTTGAGGACCGAAAGCCTTCTTCTTCTTCCCTTTCTTCTTCTTTCCTTTGGACCATCCTTGGGAAGAAGCAGAGAGAGAAGTAGATCTAGGCCGGTGAGTCGGTTCTCCCTTCTTAAGATCCTCTTCTGCCGTGAGCAACATCCTATGTAGCTCCTGGTAGGTACAGACAGTCCCGTTCATGTTGAAGTACATCACGAACTAGCGAAACGAAGCTGGAAGTGAACCAAGAATGACACTTCCTACCGAGAACGTCATTCAAGATGAGATTATGTTGCCTCAATTGATCGATCAAATCCATCATCTGAAGAACATGTGGGCTAACAGTTTTCCCTTCATCCAGACGCGCATGAACAGTTCCATGGGGACTTTGTGAACATCACTTGTTCTTGGTTCTCAAACGATTGTCCAATCGCGTCATCATACTATAAGAATCTAGCATACCATAATACTGTTGCTTGAGTTTCGGAGACAGTGAACTAAGGATGTACGATTTAACCCTTAAATCATCATCCTTCCAAGTTTCAAAAAACTTGGCGTTCCTCCTCCGAAGCATCCGCACCCACAGCAAGGGGCAACGGACCCTCAAGAACATATCCCAGCTTTTCGGAATCGAGGACAATCCTCAAATCCAATTCCCAGTCAGCGAAGTTCTCAGCGCCTTTCAGTTTGTTCGCATCAAGCATACGCGCAAACTGATTTGTGGATTGTGCAGCCATCGCCAATCTATCATATAGATCACGAAAAACGGTTAGCAGAAATTAAGCATTTTCATATAATATCAAAAGCATAAACTAGATCATGGATTTTTAATCTAAAAATGCCCCTCCCACTAAATCATGCAATACTGTAGTCCAAAACAGAATACAAAGATTTAATATTTAAATTAAATACAAATAGTGAAAAGTGGATCCCGTGAATATATTTCAGCTCATAGCAGAGGCACGGTCTCGCCTACGTATATTCATCAGGTAGACAACTCATTTGTCAATCACTCAATAGTGACTCCTGGGTTTCCGGTCCTAGTCGTTTCTCGTTGTCGCAGCGAAGGCAGGCCCACAAGGAGACGTACCAAGGTTAAACTCGTCAATGATAAACTCAAGTTACTTACGTAATCCTGATAGCTAGGGCACAATCAGAATTACGCTTTTACTTGAATTTATCTAGTATCTGATATACATCCGGTATAAAAAAATCTCTATCGGCTACACCCTCACAGCAGAGGCACGGTCTCAGATGTAGTCACAGAGAAGTATTCATAAACCGTATTGACAAGACAGACCACATAACATGCATCAAATACATAATTACATTAAAACCTTATTAATCAGGGATTTTCCGCTAAGTGTCATACACCCTAAATCTAACCAAATTAGATTATAATAAGCATGTATAAAGTCAAGAAACATGATTAAAATTGGTTTAATTAAAGCTAATCATTTTTAGGGGGCTAGAATCAGACTCGCTCTGATACCATTTTGTATGGGCTAAATCCGGTAACGCAGCGGAAGCAGTGGAAAATCATATTTTCCGATTTCAAAAATTTTTCTCAGATTAATTAAATAAACATATTTATTTAATATTCCAATAATCAAATTATGAAATAAAATTCAATAAATCATATTTAAGTGAATTTACCAAATTACCCTTACTTGGTATTTTTGTCCATTTTAATCCAAAATTGATCAAATCAATTTTGAATGATTCTAAATGATTTCTAAGATGAACTTAGCATGTTCAAAACATCAAAGCACCAAAACAACCAAAATCCCCAAATTCTATTCATTGGCCGAATGCATTCATTAGTGGGCATTTTGTCCATTTGGTCATTCATGTCCTAAAACACATCAAGATGTAATCCAATCAACATGAAACTTTTATGCATCTTATACACATCCAAATACACAACATATATAAAAGCCCCAATTTGGAATTGGTCATGAACCCTAATTTTCAATTTCATTCAAATTGGACAAATTAGACCAAATAGTTTAAATCAATACTTTAATCATCATTCTTCCATCCAATCCAAGTCTCAACACAATGAAACAACTCAAGATCAAATCTAGGTCATTTAAGAGTGGGTCAATAACTCTAGATTAGCAACATGGTTTCCAATGTAGAAGATGTCTCATGTGCCCACAATGGCATCTCAAGTCTAAGAATCACAAGTGCTACTCAACCCGAGAAGATTCTTATTGACGCTGGTGTACCATCCATTAAGAATCTTCGGTGAGTCGTTCAGTGTTTATCCGCTATAAACACCACCGTCTATACTAGTCTCCAAGACTAATGGTTCATTAAGAAACCATTGGAATCATATATTCCAGTATATGACATGTACCGGTCTCAACGGGTTTACTTTACTGACCAAGTAGTGTAAACCTGACCAGGAACTGTCTGAGAATGACAACGTCATGATACTACTCAATGTCAGTTGCGACGCTTTTGCAACAGTACCATGACTAATCATTCTAAGGTCTTTACGTCTTTACCATTTAATAAGATAGATTATATTATAGAAACTGCATATATTATTCAAAATAATAGTGTTTTACAGAAGTATTCAAAAGAAATACAACCAGGAATTGGCGCTCTGAGCACCAACCCCAACATTGTAGAAGAAGCTCTTCCGTGCTCGTATGTCAGAGGGTACGTCTGTTGAGAGCACCATGTGTCACAGATGATTACTGACATTGAGTAGCTGTGACATATAGGCATGTCTTCGAGGCTGAGACTTCAGTAGATTTGATCTTACAATCTCTCCCCGCACTTGGAGTGGGTTCATCATGAACTACAATATGTTGAACCAAGACAGAACTCTTGGAGAGTTGATGTCCACACTGCGCGAAGCAGAAAAAGATCTCCTAAAGGCAAGAAAAGCAAGAAGCGCAAGGCGCACTTCCCTTCAACATCTTAGACTCCGAGGGCTTGGCCCAAGGCGACTGGAGGTGTAAAGAGAAGAAGAAGAAGAAAAGCAAGGCCAAATCATCAAAACCTTATGCGAAGGATAATGACAAATCCCAAGATGTATGTCTGCAGTGCGGGAAGCGGGGTCACTGGAAGCGTGACTGCCCCGAGTACAAGGCACACATGAAGGAAATTAAAGCGGGCAAGGCACCGGCTTTAGGTATGTTGTTATAGAAATAAACATGTCTACTACTAGCTTAAAAATTGGATTTTTGATTCTGGTTGTGGTACTCATATATGTACTGATGTGCATGATCTACAGATTAGCAGGAGACTGGCCTCAGGAGAGATGGCCTCCGCGTTGGAAATGGGACACGAGTCGCGGTTTTGGCCGTTGGCACTTTTGTTTTGGAACTGCCCTCGGGGCATGTACTTAAACTTACAGACTGTTATTATGTACCTAGTTTGACTAGGAATATTATTTCTGTATCTATGTTAGCCCAATGTGGGTATACTTTTGTATTTAGAAACACTGGGTGTTTTATGTATAAAAATGATATGGAAATTTGCACTGCTGATGTAAATAATGGTCTTTATATTTTGAATATAAATCAATCTCAAACATATAATGTAACAAACAAAAGGATTAAAGTAAGTAACAAAGATGAAACTTACATGCGGCATTGTCGTTTGGGACACATAAACAAGACACGTATATCCACACTTTCGAAGAGTGGGTACTTGGACGGATTTGATCCAAATTCATATGACATCTGCGAATCTTGTTTATTAGGCAAAATGCCTAAATCACCTTTTAGCGGTAAAGGTGTACGTGCCACCGAATTGTTAGCCCTCGTTCATAGTGACGTATGTGGGCCCATGTCTAGCCAAGCTAGAGGTGGATAAGAATACTCCGTAACCTTTACGGATGATGCATCGCGTTATGGTTATGTGTATCTTATGAGACACAAGTCGGAAACCTTTGAGAAATTCAAAGAGTTTCGACACGAAATAGAAAAACAGACCGGAAAAGTATTAAGACATTACGGTCGGAAAGTGGTGGCGAATACTTAAGCAATGAGTTTCTTGATTACTTGAAAGAATATGGTATTCTTTCACAGTGGACTCCTCCTGGAACACCAAATTAAACGGTGTGTCCGAACGGAGAAACCAAACTTTGTTAGACATGGTAAGGTCTATGATGAGTCACACATAGCTACCTATTTCCTTTCGGGGATATGCATTGAACAGTGCAATACTTATTTTGAATAAGGTTCCGTCAAAGTTGTTCAACAGACTCCGTATGAAATATAGATAGGAAAGAAACCAGGTTTCTCATTCCTGAAGATTTGGGGTTGCTGGGCATATGTCAAACGTTTGGAAGGTACCAAACTAGAACCCAAATCGGATAAATGCCTATTTGAAGGATATCCTAGGGAAACCAAAGGATATTACTTCTATCACCCATAAGAGAACAAGTATTTGTTGCTCTACATACAGTTTTCCTTGAGAAGGAATTCCTAAATACAGTGATAAGTGGGAGGAAAGTAGAACTCGATGAAAATCTGAGTGATACTGTTCCTGGCACAGAATCCTTAACGGAACAAGAACAGTTCATCAGGGATGAAACTGTACCACAATCTTCGAATACACAAGAACCGCGTAGGTCGGAGAGAGTCAGAAAACAACCTGAGAGGTATGTGTTTCTGATCTCACCTCATGTTGATATTAATCTTATTGAGGAAGACGTGCCGGTTATGTATGAGGAAGCGATACAAGGTATCGACTCCGGTTTATGGCAAGATGCCATGAATTCCAAAATGCATTCCATGTACACCAACCAAGTTTGGACACTGGTTGATGCACCAGAAGGCGTAAAGCCTATTGGTTGCAAAATGATCTTCAAGAAGAAGACTGACATGGATGGCAACGTACAAACATACAAAGCTAGGCTTCTAGCGAAAGGGTATCGTCAATGACATGGTGTCGATTACGACAAAACTTTTTCACCCGTTTCCATGATTAAATCCATTAGGATAATGCTTGCTATTGCTGCATATTTCGATTACGAGATATGTCAGATGGACGTCAAAACCGCTTTCCTTAACGAAAACCTTTTGGAGGATGTTTATATGCAACAGCCTGATGGTTTTGTCGTACCAAGACTTGCAAATAATGTTTGTAAGTTAAATCGATCCATTTAAAGATTGAAGTAAGCATCACGTTCTTGGAACAAACATTTTTGATGAGATCATAAAAGAATGATTTCGTTCAAAATAAGGATGATCCTTGTGTATATAAGAAGGTTAGTGGGAGCGCACTGACATTCATAGTCCTTTACGTTGATGATGTATTGCTTATTGGCAATGACATTCCCATGTTACATCGGTGAAAGCTTGACTTTCATTAAATTCTCCATGAAGGATCTGAGAGAAGCAGCCTTTATTCTAGGAATAAAGATCTACCGGGATAGATCTAGAAAGTTGCTTGGACTCTCCCAGAGCACGTACATTGACAAAGTGTTGAGGAGATTCATCATGGATCAGTCCAAGAGGGGACTGTTGCCAATGTCACATGGCATCACTCTATCTAAGGACATGTGTCCTAAAACTCAAGATGAAAGAGACAACATGAGTCAGATACCGTTCACTTCGGCAGTCAGATCGATCATGTATGCCATGATATATACGCGACCTGATGTCTCGTATTCTTTGAGCATGTGTAGTCGCTATCAGGCCGATCCAGGTGATGGTCACTGGATGGCGGTTAAGAATATCCTAAAGTATCTTAGACGAACTAATGATGCTTTCTTAATCTATGGAGATAGAGAACTTGAGGTAACTGGGTTTACCGATGCAAGTTTCCAAACCGATAAAGATGACTGCAAGTCACAATCTGGGTATATATTTTGTTTGAATAACGGAGTAGTAAGCTGGAAATCTTCCAAGCAAGAGACTGTTGCCGATTCAACAACAGAAGCAGAGTACATTGCTGCAGCTGAAGCAGCAAAAGAGGCAGTTTGGATCCTTAAATTCCTAATTGGATTAGAAGTAGTTCCGTTAGCAGCTGAGCTTGTTCCATTGTATTGTGACAATAACGGTCCAAACATGTTCTTCGACGTTTCCATCTGATTCCTGAGATCATACATTGTGGCGATGTGAAGATCGAGAAGGTTGCATCAGAGGACAACATTGCAGATTTACTGACGAAAGCTATTCCTCAACAAAAGTTTGAGCGACATGTACATAGTTCATTTGTTAGATGCTTGAGTGACTGGCTATAGGCCAAGTGGGAGATTGTTGGACAATTATGACCCATAGCGTCACTTTTTCTAAAAGACATTGTGGTTTTTGTACAAATTAACTATGTGACAATGAAATTACATTTGATCATTTTGTAATTTGATTACTTAAATATATAAATGATAAAAATCCTTATGATTAGTTCTGGATTATTAGATATGAGACAATATCAATCCATAAAGGTTTAATCATTAAATATCCCTAGTCGTAGTATTATCGAGACTGGACATTGATAATGCACAATAGACTAGTATTGCACTTGTGCATGTTATGGAAGCGTAACAGCATAGTTCTCATATATTTAAGTATTGGATACATATGCAAGTGTGATAGGAGGTTGTGTTTACCGATGGTACGGAAACAGCTTCGCTCTGGATAGACCCCCGCAAATCCCATTGGTAGTATGACTATGTGTCTATGGGAATCCGCATCAAGGTAGGTGTATTTGGTCTTAACCTGAGACTTACATCGCTAGTACTTGCGACAATCATACGCTTTGGTTTTGGTCGTCCAGGACTTTAACTGGTTCTGTATACGCCTCTACTGGGTTTATTGAGAATCGTAGTGTATTGAGTGTGATGTCAAGACGGAAGTATCACTTCAGTCATATGGAGATGATGATCACGCAAGGATACAGAACTAGTACTCTAATTGGTTGCTACCATCGGGATAATATGACAAGTTCATGATTATCCGATTAAAGAGACTAGTTGTTTGTGATCCGATATATGCTTCGTACGAGGCATACACTATTCCAGCCCCAGGCCTTGCATGTGACATCCGATACTAGATCGAAATACGCAATACTACGTATACTATGCCTGACATAGATTAAATATTCCTTTAAGAATATTTCTGGAGAATTGGGTAGGCACGGTGCTTGCTAGAAGCCAACCATGTCTTGTAAATCGGTAAAAATGTAGTACGAGGTACTCACGTGTTCGGATAGTCCGACGACTGGATTTACTGCCAACATATCCAGGGATCTCATGGGTCGCTTCCCGAAGATTCACCGATGACGTATGAATCGAACATAATTAATCTAGGATTAATTGCGGAGAGATTTTATCTGGGATAAAATACTTTTTGAAAAAGAGAGAATGATTAATTTGGAATTAATCGTTAAAATAATATATTCGATATATTAAACGAAATTAGATTTCGACGCGAAATTAAAATAAGATTTTAATTCGGGCGAACGAGTTAATTTAGAATTAATTCGCTAGCGATGTGAATAGTAATTTTGCTAGGAATAATTATTTAATTAAATTTGATTTAATTACGTCGCAACGGAAAATTCGTTAATTTGGAATTAACGAACCCGAGCCCGGAATGTGTTTGCGGGCCCACTCGGATTTTGAATTTAAGTTGGGCCCGTAAGTCACATCGCGAGTCACATCTTTAGTCACTTTAAGTGATGGAAGTCGTGTGTAGACAACAGAAACTGGGCGACGCTATTCCAGGCTCGCGGCCCGGTTGGGAGTACGGAGTAGCCCACGGGGGACTAAACCGGAGAATAAAGGAGTCGCCACCCGGTGTGAACCGGGAAAATGAGATTTAAGGCCGCACTCACCCCTCGCAAGGGAATACCTCAAACCGTTGGGTTCGGAATGGTCCCTTACTTATGTCGTTTGTAATGAATGGATTTGTGCAATATTAACCAAGTCTACTCAACATACATGTTGGTCAAAGTAGTCTAAATTCTTATAAAGTCTAATCTAGATTTGCATGCTTCAAAAGTAAACTTTCATAACAGCAAACACATGATATCACACATCAAACATGTCAAATAACCAATGATCTAAACATAACATAACTTAAATTCCTAATACGAAAGGTAAATAACTAAGTTATGCTAAAAATAAAACAACATTCTAATAGCCTAATCATGCTCAAATACAAGTTTGGATGAAATGAAATATGTGAATCCTTCAAGTGGTACGGGGCATTGTATCCCGAGTGCAAACCATAATACCGTCCATTCGGATTCGGCTATGGAATTTATGTCCGGGTTTCCATCCAATATACCACAAGAAAGAACACACATTCCATTCACCCGAAATTACATCACACACTAATTCATAATTCTCACGCGAAGAAAAAGTAAGTTATATGCTTTTCTACGTTACTAATTTACATAACCTAAAATAAATGACATGTTAAATTAATTATTCATGCTAATCATCATAAATACCATTTTTCTAAGTCATTATTTCATGTGAAGAAATTTAAAGAACATGCTAAACTAATTATTCATGCAAAAATGCCATAAAATAAACTTCCTAAGTCATTATTTCATGTGAAGAAATTTAAACAACATGCTAAACTAATTATTCATGCAAAAATACCATAAAATAAACTTCCTAAGTCATTATTTCATGTAAATAAATTTAGTAATAGGTGCCCTCAGGTCTAACCTTTTTTTCGTCTCTCGGAAATGCGTTATACGGCCGTCGGAAGGGCTATCACTCGGTAACTTTTCTGGTTCGCTGTTTTGACATTTTTGCTCGTTGTTTCGCTGTTTTGTCCACTGTTTTGAGTTCGTTTCGCTGCGATTTAATTCTCCACACTTGGCTCACTGGTTGGCAGTGAATTATGGGCTGTTTTGGTGAATTTTGAGGGCTATCAGACTACCGTTTGCTCGGTTTCTCAAAGACTTTCAAGTACAGTTTTTGCTCACTGTTTTGATGACTTTGGGGACTGTTTTGAGTGCTTTTGAGCTGCTGTTTTGGGCGAATTTTGGAGGGTGTTTAGGGCAGTTTATTCACTGGTTTGGGGGCTAAAATTAGGGTGATTTGGGTGCAATTTCCAGGGGCAAAGTGGCGTGAACGGCAGGCTTAATTTAGGGGCTGTTTGGCATGTGAAAGTGGACTGTTTGGCGTGTTTGAGCTGCTGGAATGAGGGCTGTTTGCTGCTGGTTTGTGGTGTCAGTTTGGGGCTGGAATGGAGTCAGAATTGGCGTGAGAATGGGGCTGGAATGGGAGCCTATTTCAGTGGCTAAATGGCATGAACAATAGAGGCAAGATGGAGGAAGCTTGGACGCCAAAATGAAGGCTGACTTGGAGGGCAGAATTGGCGTGACTTCTAGGGAGGATGGAGAGCAGTTTTTGTTCTTCCAAATGCTAAGTGTTTGCTTGGTATTTTTGCTTTATGTGTATTGATATGTGCTAGGGGTTCCAAGGTGGAAAATGATGGTTTATATAGGCAAATGTGATAGTGGAGGTGTGGGTGTGAATGAGTGAGGTATGGGTTTAAATGAGTGAGGTGTGGGTTTGAATGAGTGAGGTATGGGTGAGAATGAGTGAAGTGTGGGTTTGAATGAGTGAGGTGTGGGTTTGAATGAGTGAGGTATGGGTTTGAAAGAGTGAGGTGTGGGTTTGAATTATGTGTTTTTTATTTGTTTATTATTTTGTCAAAGTGGGGTGGAATGGTTAAAGTAAGTATGGGAGATGGGTAAATCATGTTTGAATAGTGTAAGGAGGGGTAATTTTAGTGTCATGGATGTGGGCCTAATGGATGGTGGGCTTGGTGTTTGATTTATTTTGGTTTCATGGGCTTTGGATGTGGGTTTAGGTGTTTAGGTGGGCTTAGAATGGTTTGCGGTGATTTCGGGTTAAAGAAACGTTTTGAAACGAACATTCAACAAACGAAATCCGAGCGAACTTAGCGAATTAATTCCAAAATGAGTCAACTCCTGACTTTCCCTTTCCGACGACCGTTTTCCGCGACTTCCACGACTAAAAGGTAGTGCCTCCGTATGAGGCTCATCATCGGGCCGGTATGCAAAAAAATGCAATGCCTACATCGTGTCACCTTTTTGGTGATTGGCATCTAGTCATTTTGAGTGATGGGAGTAGTTAAGAGACTTTAATGCAATTTTCCCTCCAATTTTAGTTAAGCTTTTTGGAAAAGCATATACCAAAATAGTGTGAGACTTTTGAAATAATTTTTTTTTGAAAAACAAAAGACTCTATCCTCTCCCAACTCTCTCAAAACCATGAGCTTCTCCATTAGAAGGGAAAATTGTTTTTCTTTCTTATCTTGCTAGCACATTCAAGGAATCATATCAAGGTGTTAGGGAAACTAATCCCTTGATCTTGGAATCTCAACACACAAAGCTTGAGCTTGGATTTCAAATTCAAAGAGGAAGATTGGAGACTTCTCAAAAGGCAAAAAGTTTTGTTATCAACACATCCAACCATCCGATCTTTGTAAGTATGTTTCCGCCATTCTTACTTTCGTATTCACATTTATTTCATTGCTTAAATGATCTTGGGACACCTTAGAGACCAACAGACATCACTTACCAGCCATGGACCGCTATCAAATCTCAGTCATTAGCAAACTTCGTAGCCGACTTTAGCCCCATCCTACAGTTAGGGTTAGTGCTCAAAGTGCCAATCCATTTCATGAATATGAATAATTCATTTTTTTCAATAATATTACTTATTTATAGTAATACTTCTTGTTTTTATATATATATTCGATGTAATTACGATTAGATTGAAACTAAATATGATTTAGTGATATGTATATATTTGACAAAGACCCGATAATATTTAATGTAGTGCGCAGTTACAAAGTAGTTTGTAATTGACATTGGAAAGTGTCACTACTAGAAGTATATTATCAAATAAAGTTCCTAGTCATTATTTACTAACGCGGGTCGGTTAGTAAAATCCGCTGAGACCAGTACACGTCGTATATCAAGACTTGGTCTGATGGTTTATCCCAATGAATAGGTGTTTATAATGGATAAACACTGAATGACTCACCGAAGATTTCTTACTAGATGGTACACCAACGTCAATAGGAATCTTCTCGGGTTGAGTGAGCATGATGATCCTTCGACTTGAGGTACCAATGTGGATGTATGAGGTATCCTCCACACTTTGATGGCAATCACGTCACCGATCTATTAAGATCAGACCTCCGTCTGTTCCTTGGGTGTGGACTGATCCTCATGATATCCTGTGCGTATCAAGATATGATTCGTCTGTTATGTGTACATAGCATAGGTATTCAATATGCAATTAGCAATCTGTTAAATCCATGGAACCGTGGTACACTGTAGAAGTTAGTTCTGAGTGTTATTAAGAGGTTGCTAATAGAATCATCGACGAGATTATACCTATAGAGATTTGACGTTTTTATCTATATCTCTGGGATAATCCGGATACCTGTG
Organism: Zanthoxylum bungeanum; assembly: GCA_019454045.1. Lineage (NCBI taxonomy): Eukaryota > Viridiplantae > Streptophyta > Magnoliopsida > Sapindales > Rutaceae > Zanthoxylum > Zanthoxylum bungeanum. The sequence goes on from SKCR01022091.1 coordinate 15,000, forward strand.
ACGGAGGGATTATACGTATGCGATGACCTCGACCTGTATGATTCAACGATTTTATCTGTGGTCGTCATAATTTACGGGTGGGTAGATTATGGACACAAAATTGGATTTCGTGACGGATATGCCTGAATCTATAGAGTCTCACTAATGAAACATACCCGTAGAGCACTAGGGCAACTTTTATAAATAATATTGATTATTTATAA
>SKCR01022092.1:0-15214 GCA_019454045.1 Zanthoxylum bungeanum
AATCAGGCCAATCCAAGTGATAGTCACTGGATTGATGTTAAGAACATCCATTAGAATCTTAGAGATCTAAGGATGTTGTCTTAATCTGTGGAGAAGGAGAACTTGAAGTGACTGGGATCACTACTGCAAGTTTCCAACCGATAAAACGATTGAAAATCGCAAACGATACTATACAGTTTGAATAACGGTATAGTGAGCTGGAAATCTTCCTAGCAAGATACTGTTACCGAATGAACAACAAATGCGGATTATTACTGCAGTTGAGGCAGCAATAGAAGCCATTTGGGTCGATAATAAATCTAATTAGATTAGATATATTTCTATTAGCAGCTGAGCTAAGCGTCAGCACAGGCTAAAGAATTAATGGTCTCATCAACGATCCAGATACATACTTCGACTATTCATCTGATTTGTTCGGATCATACATCGTGGCGATGTGATGATCGTATAAATCGCATCAGACGATAATTACGCAAATCCGCTGACGAAAGCTTTTCTCAGCAATTTGAGCCAACCGTACATGGTTCGGGTGTTAGGCACTCGAGTGACTGACTATAGGCCAAGTGGGAGATTGTTGGACAGTTATGACCCATAGCGTCACTATTTGTACAGATCATGGTGTTTTGTACAAATTAACTAGTAACAAAGGAGATTGCACTCTATCATTTGTGATTAGATCACTTTAGATATATAAATGATAGGAGGTCCTTATGATTTGTTTCTAGATTGAGAATGATATGAGACAGTATAAATCAACAAGGGATAAATCATTTAACATCCTAGTCAGAGCATTGTCGAGATTGGACATCGATAGATGCGTAAAAGACTAATGTTACACTTGTGCGTGTTATGTGAGACATAACAACATAGTTCTCGTATATCTGGGTATAGGATACTCAGGCAAGTGTAATAGGAGGTTGTGTTTCACCGATGGTACGGGAAACAGCTTCACTCTGGATTAGACCACCGCAAAATCCCATTGGTAGTATGACTTTGTGTCTATGGGACTCTGCAATCAGGGTAGGTGTATTTGGTCTTAACTTGAGACTTGCACCGCTAATACTTGCGACAATCAATATACTTTAGTTGAGGTCGTCCAGGGCTTTAACAGGTTCTGTGTACGCCGATGCTGGGGTATATTGAGAATCGTAGTGTATTGGGTGTGATGTCAAGACGGAAGTGTCACTTCAGTCATATGGAGATGATGGTCACGTAGGATACGGTATTAGTGCTCTTATATGCTACAACGGCTATCGGGATAATATGACTCGGTCATGTATATCCGATTATAGAGACTAGTTACCAGACATCCGACATGTGCTTCGTAACGGGGCAGACAACATATCCAGCCCCAAGCCTAGCAGTGATCATCAGATACTGGATCGAAATACGCAATAGTACGTATACTATGCCTGATATAGATCACATTTTCCTGTAAGGATATTTCCGGAGAATTGGGTAGGCATGGCGCTTTGCTAGAGGCGACCTTGTCTTGTAATTGGTAAAACGTAATACTTGGTACTTACGTGTTCGGATAGTCCGACGACCGAATTTACTGCCAACATATCGGAGATCTCATGGGTCACTTCCCAATGATACACCGATGACGTATGACTCGCATTATATATTAATCTGGGATTAATTAGAAGAGAGAGAGAATTAGTCTGGGATTAATTGCGGAGATATTTTATCTAGGATAAAATATCGATTTAAAGAGTGAGAACGATTAATTTGGAATTAATCGATAAATAATATATTTGATATATTAAACGAATTGGATTTCGATTAGGAATTAAAATTAGATTTTAATTCGGGCACTTGAATTAATTTAGAATTAATTCTCGAGCGACGTGATTAGTAAATTGGATTTATTAACGAGGCATCAAGAAAATCGTTAATTTAGAATTATTGAAACCGAGCTCGGAATGTGTGTGTGAAGTTACGTCAATTTTGAATCACGTGCCGCAAGTCGCATCACAAATCAAATCGCAAGTCATAAAAGTCAAATCACTTTTTGGAAAAGTAACTTTGACTCTTTGACTTTGACCTTTAAGATTTGGAGGGAAATTTTGGGGGGAAAAGACTTTTAACTTTTTGGAAAAGTTAAAAGGCTTTTCCTTTTCACCTTTTACCAAGGGTAAAAGAATTAATAAAGGTTATTACTTTTGTTTTATTTCTTTTTGGAAAAGAAAATAAATGGTAAAACATTTTAGTAATTTTGGAAATTATATAAGTGAAATGTTTGACACCTTTTTCCCTTAACCTAATCAACTTTCCATCTCTCTTTCCTCTCTACAAAGTCACGCCCAAGGCAGTGGACTGCCCATGTTGGCCGAAAATGATGATGCATTTTTTATGGTTTTGTGGCAAAATCCAAGTGCTAGCACACTGCTAAGAGGTATACGAAGGTGTTAGGGAAACTCACCCACGAGCCGGGAATCGTTTGACGCAAGTTTGAGGCTCAAATTCATGGACCAAAACTGAAAATAGTGAGCAGTGGACTGCACACTATTGGCACCACTTTGAAGGGGAAAATCACTTTGTTCTTCTTCAAATCATCACAACTGATCGATGTGAGTATTCCGCTATATCCTTTGATGTATTCACACTTATTATTCATGCTTGTTTGATGATCTTGGGACCTAGAATAAAACCAACATGTCCTCCTCATTTGACACGATAACATCAGAAATCATAAAACATATAATGTACTCATCAAGTCAGAGGTTGATTCGACGTTTTAAAAATTAATATCTACTCGCCATTCGACTTAGCACCTAATAAAATATAGGTACCATACTAGCAACCTCTCAACATGACAATTTAGGAAATCAATAGCCTCATGCGACATGTCGAGTGTGACTACTCCTGAACCACCATCTGGTTTAGTCGACCGGGGACATCCCCAAGATGACTCATGTCGAGTCATATAACATTGGAACTCACTCGTCTCATACAACAAGTCGAGTGGGTTTACTCCTGAACCACCATCTAGTTCAGTCGACCGGGGACATCCCCCAGATGACTCATGTCGAGTCACAAAAGTCATGGAATACACTCGTCTTATACGACATGTCGAGTGTGACTACTCCTGAACCACAATCAGGTTCAGTCGACCGGGGACATCCCCTAGATGACTCATGTCGAGTCACAAAAATATGGAATACACTCGTCTCATATGACATGTCGAGTGTGATTACTCCGGAACCACAATCAGGTTCAGTCGACCGGGGACATCCCCTATATGACTCATGTCGAGTCACAAAAATCATGGAATACACTCGTCTCATATGAAATATCGAGTGTGATTACTCCTGAACCACAATAAGGTTCAGTCGACCGGGAACGTCCCCCAAATGACTCATGTCGAGTCATAAAAATCATGAAATACACTCGTCTCATACGATATGTCAAGTGTGACTACTCCTGAACCACAATCAGGTTCAGTCGATCGGGAACGTCCCCCAGATGACTCATGTCGAGTCACAAAAATCATAGAATACACTCGTCTCATACGACATGTCGAGTGTGACTGCTCCTGAACCACAATCAAGAAAGTGTGATCACTTTCTTGATTGTGGAACTCGACCGAAATCAGCCTCCACATAATACCTGGGAGAAGCAAGCTTTATTATAGGAATAAAGATCTACTATGATAGATCTAGAAAGCTACTAACACTCTCTCAGTGTTTGTACATTTTGATGTGTACAGGACCTGATGTCTTATATGCTTTGAGCACAGGTAGACACAATCAGGGAAATCCAAGTGATGATCATTGGATTGATGTAAAGAACATCCTTGAGTATCTTGGATGAACCAATGATGCTTTTTGATAATATGGGGAAAGAAGAACTTGATGTGACTGGGTTAACCGCTGCAAGTTTCCAAATCGATAAAAACGACTGTAAGTCATAATATGAGTACATATATAGTTTGAATAACGGAATAGTGAGCTGGAAATCTTCCAAGCAAGATACTATTGCCGAATAAATAACAAAAGCGGAACATTACTGCAGCCTAGGCAGCAATGGAAGCATTTTGGATCTAAATAATCCTAATTAGATTACGAGTAATTCTATTAGTAGCTGGGCTAGGCTACATCACAGGCTAAAGAATCACGGTCTCATCGATGATCCAAGTATAAACTTCAACTAATTCATCTGATTTGTTCGATCATATATCGTGGCGATGTGATGATCGAATAAATCACATCAGATGATAATCTTTCAAATCCGTTGACGAAAGTTGTTTCTCAGCAGAAGTTTGAGCAACCCGTACATAGTTCAAGTGTTAGACACTTGAGTGATTGGTTATAGGCCAAGTGGGAGATTGTTGGATAATTATGACCCATAGCATCACTATTTGTACAGAACATGGTGTTGTTGTACAAATTAACTATGTGACAAAGGAAATTGCTCTCTTATCATTTGTATTTGGATTACCTAGATATATAAATGATAAAAGTTCTTATGATTAGTTCCGGATTAATAAGATATGAGACAATATTAATCCACAAAGGTTTAATCATTAAATATCCTTAGTCGTAGTATTATCGATAATGCGGAATAGGCTAGTATTACACTTGTGCGTGTTATGGAAGCGTAACGGCATAGTTCTCATATATTTGGGTATTGGATACTCATACAAGTGTAATAGGAGGTTATGTTTACTGATGGTGCGGAAACAGCTTCGCTTTGGATAGACCCTTCGGAATCCCATTGGTAGTATGACTATGTGTCTATGGGAATCCGAATCAGGGTAGGTGTATTTGGTCTTAACCTGAGACTTGCATCGCTAATACTTGCGACAATCAATATACTTTGGTTTTGGTCGTCCAGGGTTTTAACAGGTTTTGTGTACGTCTCTTCTGGGTATACTGAGAATCGTAGTGTATTGGGTGTGATATCAAGACAGAGTATCACTTCAGTCATATGGAGATGATGATCACGCAGGGATAAAGAACTGGTACTCTAAGTGCTATAGCCATCGGAGAAGTATGACTAGGTCATGATTTTCCGATCATAAAGAGACTAGTTGCTTGTGATCCGATATATATTTCGTACGGGGCAGACACAACTCCAGCCTCAAGCCTTACATGTGACATCCGATACTGGATCGTAATACGCAATACTACGTATACTACGCCTGACAAAGATCATGTATTCTGTATAAGAATATTTCTAGAGAATTAGGTAGGCACGGTGTTTTGCTAGAAGCCAACCATGTCTTATAAATCGGTAGAAATATGGTACTGGATACGCACGTATTCGGATAGTTCGATAACCGTATTTACTGCCAACATATTCAGGGATCTCTTGGGTCGCATCCCAAAGATTCACCGATGATGTTTGACTCGAACAATATTAATCTGGGATTAATTATAAGAGAGAATATTAATCTGGGATTAATAGAGAGAGAAAATTAGTATGAGATTAATTACGGCAAGAATTAATCTGTGATTAATTGTCAGAGAAAGAATTAATCTGGGATAATTGCGTCGAGAATTTATCTGTGATTAAATTCGTCGAGAGAAGAGAACGTGATTAATTTGAATTAATCGGTAAAATAAATTTAATAGTTAAATTAGATTTTAATATTTAATTTATTTAATTGGGTTAAATAATATATTACATATATTAATTGAAATCGGATTTCAACAGGAAAATAAATTGGATTTTAATTTTAGCGAACGAATTAATTTGGAATTAATTCGCAAACGATTTTTGTAATAATTTTACTGGGTATTATTATTTATTTAAATTAGATTTAATTATGTTGTAACGGAAAATTCGTTTAATCGGATTAAACGAATCTGAGCCCCAAGTGTGTTGAGCAAGTTCACTTGAATTTTGAATTTAAAGTGGGGCTCACTTCACTTACATCATTAATCATTTTGGTGATAGATATGAGTGATGGGTTTTGGTGAAATCTTGTGAAACACTCAATAAATATATTTAATTTTGGAAATTAATTTTATCACTCTCTTCCTATTTTTTGGCCGAATGGCCTTTTGGGCGAATTGAAAAGAAATGGTCAAAGGCATATATTGCTTTTACTTTTGAAGATTTGCAATTTTTGCCACTGACATTTTCATTTAATGCCAAATGCATGTGCCCACTTTTTATTTACATAAGGGCAACGTGTCCACTGACTAAAAAAATGGCCAAGATAAGCCATTTTCGGCCACTCTGAAACAAAGACACAAATTAGCCGACAGAAGTTTTAATTTTGCCTTTATTTTGGAGGGCTTATCTTCCCCCTCTTTATTACATATTTGACTTTTTTGTCTCCCCTAAAATTTCCTATTTGTTCTCTTTCTTTTACCAAAATTTTATTTTCAATTTTCAAATAAACCATATATATCTATTTTTTTTATTTATTGATATATACATATTTATTTATATTTATATATATTTTGATTAATTTTTAAAAGAAAAAAGAAAAAAGAAAAAAGAAAAAAAATTGAAGAAAAGGGCGCCCTTCTTCAACTCTCGCATTTGACCAATCAAATGGTTGGTTAACAACTCAATCATATTGAATTTTATCTAATTTATAAACAGTCATAACCTAAATGTATGAGCGCCGCCTATGATCACCTAAGCAGTTGTTTAAAAAAAATCCTCGCAAGCGCCTCCTATATTTATAGCCGCCCCTTAACATAGACTGGCTAAGTGCTCCGTCTATAATATTTTACTATGGTTAAAGACTCAAAATTTAAAAATCTCATTGAATCTGGTATCACAAGGGTTATATCCCTTTAAATATAACTAATAAATATATAATATATATATTTATATTAAATGTAAGGCTATCAATATATTATTAAGTAGTTGTATATGTAAAAAAATACCACCGTTATATTTTAAGATTTTATTTATTTATTTATTTATTGATAATGAGAGTTATGTTTTTGTTTTTGTTTTTTCTTTTAGAATGAGACTTATGTTATTGACGACGACAAAGAAATAGTTGGCAATGTCATTAATGGATGGTGATAAGATTTCCATACATATTAAAATCGAATATATATAAGTACTAAATGAAACAACTTGATGTATGTGGGCCCATGACTATAAATTTATTGACCAAAAACATTTAAATATTGCAAAATCTTAAATAGCTGGTCTTAAAAATATCTTATCTTAAAAACATGTATCCGGTCTCATGTTTATCCATATATTTATAAAGTTTATTTATTATTTAAATCCAGTCAAAATACACCACAAGTAATCATCGCATAGATTACTTACCTGGCTAGGTGATCACTCGTAACATTGGTCCGATATGTCAAAACAAAAGACAACTCATGGTCAGAACCGCTATTTGCGAAACTTCCTACCCAACTATGATAAACTACGAACTCTCTCAAAATCTACGAATCCTCTCTGATTTTACCGTTCAAACTTCATTATTATAATATATGCTCATATACTGTTCTGAACTAGCTAGATGGCTAACATTCTCATTTTACGCGTTTGCGGCAAAACTTGAGGAAAAGTTTACACAAACGCTACGAAAGGGTCTCGAACCCTCCGAACTAATCTAAAATTACTTAATTACACTCGCAGTATCATAATTATATCTTAACCATGATTACGGTCATCTACGCTCAATAGCGCGAAAAACTCCATTTTACCGGAAACTCGCTAGTTCTACCGGATCGATCAAATCTAATCCGTTTCTTCCCGAATTCTACCACATTTTTCGTTTTAACTTATTAAAAGATATCCAATTCATTTCATGCTAATTCGCTACACTACGGAACTACCGGAAGCATCCGAATAAAAATCGTTACACTTTAAAATAACAAATTCTAAACGGAAAATCGTACCAAAATTATGAGGCCATATTCGGACTCCCAACAGCCATACGAACACGCTGGTGCGATCAGAATTTCGATCGGAGCTACAGTTCATTTGGTCTACTATTAACGTGATGTTTCTCTCCTTGTTTCGCGTGCAACCGGTCGCTGATCGGTGAAATCGATTTCGCATACTTGTAGAACTCTCCGAGGGCTTCGATTTGGTAGGTCGCTCGGGTCGTGAATCGAAGCGACGAGCCAGATACAGGAAACCCACTTGCGCGACTGTTTTCCCTCTCCTGCGCCGATTCCGGCGATCAACTGCAACGGCGCCGGCCACCAACAGGTGCGCCGTGGCCGGACGCGTCGAGCGCCGGTGGTCCACCGGCGAGCTGATGGCCGGAGGTCGCCGGCGTGGCTTCTCTTTCCTTCTCTCCCCAACGCGTTTTTCTTCTCCTTTCATTTGTGTTTTTTATTTGTTTCTAATAATGATGATGATAATGATAATAATAATAATAATAATAATAATAATAATGATAATAATAATAATAATAATAATAATAATAATAATAATAATAATAATAATAATACAAATATCATCTCTTCATAAATTACAAAAATGCCCCCACTTAAAGGGATAATTTCGGAAATCATCACTTTTGAAGCCCTTCCGGAGCGATTTTCGAAAAAAGTTCAACACGAAAGTTATTCGTCTCGGAAAAAAGAGTCTGATGATTCAAGAATCAACTTGATCGGAGTTCTTTCGCTAATTTCATGACCAAAACTGTAAACTTTACACGTTTTACAAAAATCGCGTAACTAACCTTTAATCCCACGCGTTTTCCGACGTGACAAAAATTCATAATATATTACTACAACTCATATATCATCATTTGAAGTTTTATTCTTCATTATTATCATGCTCCGAGATGATAACATCAATTCGAGAATCTTCTAGAACAATCCCGAAAATCTGGGATGTTACATTCACCCATCCTTCTAAAAATTTCGTCCTCGAAATTTCTTCATCCCAATAACTACTAATCTGAACCTGGTCGAATATGCGAAAACTATCTTACTCTAAACTCCACTGATATAACTTCTCTATCTCAATTATAACTAATCACTGTCTATAAACTATAATCCATAACAGCCCATCTATGGCTTTAAACTGATTATACTGGTCTGATTCTCAACTCTGACTTTACTGATCTAGTTCTTATCTCTAGCTGTATTGTTCTGGTTCTTATCTCAAATCATCTGGCCTGATAATTGTTGGACAATTATGACCCATAACGTCACTATTTTTACAGATCACGGTGTTGTTGTGCAAATTAACTATGTGACAGAGGAGATTGCACTCTTATCATTTGTGATTAAATCACCTAGATGTATAAATGATGAGAGGTCCCTATGATTTGTTCTTGGACGGAGAATGATATGAGACAGTATCAGTCCACGAAGGATAAATCGTTAAATATCCCTAGTCAGAGTATTATCGAGATTGGACATCGATAAATACGTACAAGACTAGTATTGCACTTGTGCGCGTTTGTGAGGACACAACGGCATAGTTCTCATATATTTAGGTATAGGATACTCATGCAAGTGTAATAGGAGGTTGTGTTTCACCGATGGTACGGGAAACAGCTTCGCTCTGGATAGACCCCCTCGGAATTCCATTGGTAGTATGACTTTGTGTCAATGGAAGTCCGAAAGCAGGGTAGGTGTATTTCATCTTAACCTGAGACTTGCACCGCTAACACTTGCGACAATCAATATACTTTAGTTGAGGTCGTCCAGGGCTTTAACCGGTTCTGTGTACGCCGATACTGGGTATATTGAGAATCGTAGTGTGTTGGGTGTGATGTTAAGACGGAAGTATCACTCCAGTCATAGTGGAGATGACGGTCACGTAAGATACGGAACTCGTTCTCTTAAATGCTCGAGCTATCGGGATATTATGACTAGGTCATGTTTATCCGATTATAGAGACTAGTTATCAGACATCTGATATGTGTTTCGTACGGGGCAGACACATTCCAGCCTCAGGCCTAGCACGTGATCATCCGATACTGGACAGAAATACGCAATACTTCGGTATACTACGCTTGATATAGATCATATATTCCTGTAAGGATATTTCCGGAGAATTGGGTAGGCATGGTGCTTTGCTAGAAGCCAACCTTGTCTTGTAAATCGTATAAACGTGGTACGAGGTACTTACGTGTTCGGATAGTCCGACGACCGTATTTACTACCAACATATCCAGGGATCTCATGAGTCGCTTCCCAAAGATTCACCGATGATGTATGACTCGCACTAAAATTAATCTGGGATTAATTCGATGAGAGAGAAAATTAATCTGGGATTAATTACGGAGATATTTTATCTAGGATAAAACATTAATAAAAGAGAGAGAACGATTAATTTGGAATTAATCGATAAAATAATATATTCGATATATTATACGAAATTGGATTTCGACGCGGAATTAAAATTGGATTTTAATTTGGGCGAACAAATTAATTTGGAATTAATTCGTTAGCGACGTGAATAGTGATTTCGCTAGGCGTAATCATTTAATTACGACGCGACGGAAAATTTGTTAATTTGGAATTAGCGAGCCCGAGAATGATTGCGAGCGCATTCGCATTTCGAATTCGAGCACGGCACGCGAGTCACATCAAGCGTCAAATCGCTAGTCGCATCAATTGTCAAATCACTTGTCACTTTGAGTGATGTGATGTGACATGACATGACATGTTGTCACTTTAATAAAGTGACTTGATGTGAATAGTAAAAAGTGATGGGAATAAAGTTGAAAGGACTTGTACTTTTTTGCTTTTTTCTTTTTCATTTGACTTTTGTATTAAAGTAATACATATGTTTATTTATTTATTTACTTGGTAAATGAAATAAATATATAATAAGGCTTTATTTTCTCTCTCTTGAAGATGGAATTCACGTTTTTGAAGAACAAAAAGTGATGCCCTCTTTTTCCCTCCATTATCTCACGGCTTGGAGCCCTTTTTTTCATCTTCTTCTTCTCCAATTTTTGGCGTGAGAAGCAAGCATGAAGACTTAGTGCTAGCACACTTTATGGGTTGATTACAAAGGTGATAGGGAAGTGTTTCACTTGAGCTTGGAAAGCTTGAAGCTTGGAGCTTCAATGGAGTCTTTCATGGCCGAATCTTGGAGGTGCTTCAACACTCAAAACCGACCAACCTACTACTCTTGGAAGCCTTGGCCGAATGCTCCTTCATGGTGGAAGAGGCTTGTTTTGTTTGATGCATCAAATCCATTCAATGTGAGTATGTATTTCGCCATTATTCCTTTGAAGTATTCATGCGTTTTTCTTGCTTGATTTCAATATCTTGGGACCTATATTAGAAACCAACAATGGTATCTATGAGCTTAGTTCAAGCATGAAAAAGTTAGGGTTAAAATTGGGTAAACTCAATTTGAGCATAATTTGGTTAAATTAATTGATTAAGTATGCTTATATGTTGATGAATTGAAGTGTGTATGTTCAATTTCATGAAATTTGGTTGGATCCATTTTCCCCCAAATTTTATGTTGGCCAAAATTGAAAAATTTGGGTAAACTTGATTTTGAGCATGTTTGATGAAATTGGGTGATTTAGAATGCTTAAAGTATGTTTAATTGAGGATTGATTGGATCAATTTGATGAAAATTAGTTTGGAACAATTTTCCCCAAATTGCTTATGTTGGCCAAATACATATAGCCAATATTGTCTTGGAATTTTTTGATTTTTGAACATTGGATGTGTTGGAAATCATTCGGGAATATGATTTAATGTCGATTGTGAAATTAATTGGATTGAATTCGAATCGGACATAAAATCCCCAAATTACCGAGAGACTTTAAAGCATGTAAAATGGGTTTGATTTTAATAAATTGTGTTGGACACTATTTGTTGTTAAAGTGCATGATTAATTATGCTAATTGATGTTTTAGAAATGTTAATTAGGTAATTAATTGTGTATTACACTTAGGTTAATTAATCATGGAATTTGGAATTTTATAAGTTAATTAATTGGGCTTGTTTTTGGAAATTGGGCCTTATAAGTTGTAATTGGGCTTTTGGGCTTTGTTGTACAAAGTTGGGTTTAGGCAAAATTAGTTGGATCCAATTAGGCCCAAAACCGCATCCATAAAGTCCAATTATGACTTAATGGACTTTAATTATTTAATTGGACCTGATGGGCCAAAATTAATTTAAAGGCTTATGGGGTAACTCCCGGATTGGATTTTGGTTATTTGGTTTGACCCGAGTTGACCAAAAGTCCACACCTTAAGAAATTAATTAAAAACCCATTGGAATTGAATTAAATAAATGTTGGACGTTAATTGGGCTTTGAGACCCATAACGATTGAATTTGGAATTTAAATCGTAGAAGGTTCGTTAATAAAAGTGTAATATTTAATTTGGAATTAAATAGTGAATTAGAATTAAATGTGTATTAAATTGGATTTAATTTTGTAGTTTAATTTAATTCGAGAATTCGTACTTTGAGTACTTATTCGCAAAACTAGTTTGACTCGAGCAAAAATCAAATCGTTGTTTGAACATTGGATGATCACTAATTATCAGATTAATTAATTGGATTAGATTGATTGATAACATGCTTGTATGAATACATGGTTGCGATGCATGAATAATGTATATCGGATGGATATTAGTCGGGTGTGACAATTTTGGAAATTGTAATAAATTTGATTTATTATTGGACCTGCGTGTCCAGCCTTATCACCTCTATACTCTTTGTATTCTCTTCTCACCTATTCCCCTCAATATAAATGAGGTTTCTTTAGAAGTGTAGTGTAACGGGTAGAAGTAAATACATGTGCTAGCTTTGGAGAGAGAAAATGAGAGATTTGATCTAGGATCAATGTAAAGTATCCATCCGCATATCATTATTATTTTATTTCATATACGCTTTATTATGTGTTTAGAATGCATGTTTAAGGGTGTATGATGATGAGACCTTAACAAATATAATAAATGGTTGCCAATTTGCACGCGAAAAACCCTCAAATAATATTAAGTGTCTTTCCTTCCATTGAGTGATTCTTACTCAAGATCTAAGACGACATTGGTTTGTTGGCCAAAGTCAAGGCCTTTGTCTGTCAAAGATGTGTTTGAATCACGAAAGGCTTTGTTCCATATCAGTGTCTTGTCCAAGTTGTGGTTTGTTGGCCAAAGTCAAGACCACTTCTTGTCCATCGACATTGATTACGAAGTTTTCCATGGTCAATGGGTTCCGCTTAACTGGGATCATTAAGCTTGTTGTGCCAAAGCCAAGGCTTAGTTGATTCAGAGGAAAAAGGTTAGGTAATACATTGGATGTATTGGCATATATAAGATATATGTTTCGGACTTGGACGTGCTCCTACCGGATTTAGGTATTGGATTGGATCCAATTGATCTTAGAGATCTACCTAGTTAATTATCATACAATTTGTTGGCCAAAGTCAAGATTGTGTGATATTTAACGGGATCCTAGCCCATTAGGAAACACAGTTTTCCGAGTACTCGACAGAGGGTTATAGGCTCGTCGAAAAATAATGGGAGGCAAGAATTGAATTTGTAATATTCGTTCAATTACTCGCCATATGCGCTCAATCATAAATTATTTCGTCGTTTGATTAAATGTTAGTTGGACTAATATTTAAATTGTTGTTTTAATTAACAGTTGGACTGTATTATAGTTGATTATATATAATTGGATTATATTAATCATGTTGGTAATTTTCTAAGTCCCAAGATCAAACAAGACATGAAAAGAAGTGTGAATACATCAACGGAGGTAGCGGAATACTCACATCGATCGGTTGAGTCGATTTGGAGACGAATGAAGGCCAAAAAGCCCACTGCATTAGGCGTGAACTGCAGCAGTCCACTGCCTCCAAAAACAGAATTTTGAGTTGAGAAACGGAGCTCCAAGCCTCGTCCGACGGATCTCGGCTCATGGGTGAACCTCCCTACCACATTCGCAAGTCTCGTAAGTGTGCTAGCACTTGATTTCTCACCACGAAAAACCACTCTTGCTCCCCTATTATTCACGCCAAAATGGTTCAAAACAGTGAAGAAATGGACTGGTTTGGGCGTGAGAGACATGAGAGAGATGAGAGAGAAATGTGTTATTGACTTAATAAAATGTAAAGCAAAAAATGATTATATATATTTTCCAAAAATAAATAATCAATTTTCATTTAACTTTATCCAAAAATCAAATGAATATTGGAGCCAAAATCCATAAAGTTTTCCCTCCAAAATGCTTTTATACTTTATGTCAAGTCCATCACTATTCATATCACCTTTATAAAATTGACATGATGTCAAGTCACATCACTCAAAGTGACAAGTGATTTGACGCTTGATGCGACCGATTGATTTGACGCTTGATGCGACTTGCGTTGCCGCACTCGAATTCAAAATACGAATGCGCTCGCAATCACACTCGGGCTTGGGTTCGTTAATTCCAAATTAACGATTTTTCCGTCGCGTCGTTATTAAATGCTTACGCCTAGCGAATTCACTATTCACGTCGCTAATGAATTAATTCTAAATTAATTCGTTCGCCCGAATTAAAATCTAATTTTAATTCCGCGTCGAAATCTAATTTCGTTTAATATATCGAATATATTAATTTACCGATTAATTCCAAATTAATCGTTATCTCTCTCTAGACGATATTTTATCCTAGATAAAATATCTCCGTAATTAATCCTAGATTAATTTTCTCTCTATTCTATATAATCCCAGATTATTCAAGAGTGCGAGTTATGCGTCATCGGTGGATTATCGGGAAGCGACCCATGAGATCCGGATAAGTTGGCAGTAAATACGGTCGTCGGAGTATCCGAATCACATACGTACCAAGTACTACGTTCTACCGATTTACGAGACAAGGTCGACTCCTAGCAAATCACCAAGTCTACCCAATTCTCCGGACATATCCATTAAGAATATCTAAGATCTGTATCAAGCGTAGTATACAAAATTGTGCGTATCGGCCCAGTATCGGATAGTCACGTGCTAGGGCTGGGGCTGGATAAGTGTCTGCCCCGTCCGAAGCACATGTCGGATGTCTGATAACTAGTCTCTATAATCGGATATTCATGACCTGGTCATAATATCACGATTGGATGCGCATCACTTAAGAGCACTAATACCGTATCCTGCGTGCCATCATCTCCAATATGACTGAAGTGATACTTCCGTCTTGACATCACACCCAATACACTACGACTCTCTGAAACCCAGAAGTGGTGTACGCAGAACCGGTTAAAGCCCTGTACCACCAAGACCAAAGTCTACCGATCATCGTAAGTATTAGCGATGCAAGTCTCAGGTTAAGACTATTCACACCTACCTTGATTT
>SKCR01022093.1:0-15217 GCA_019454045.1 Zanthoxylum bungeanum
GTTCAAAATAAATGTCCAACATTAATTTTAACAAAAAATCAACTCCTTTACATGTCTTTGTACATTCGGCCAAGGTGAGTTTTTTGTGTCGATTTGTTTTTCAATCCGATTGAATTACTAATCAACGTTCCGTACACGTTCTAAGTCATCCAATGATCTTAAACACAAAAAATCCAATCCACTCCAAGTAGCAACACATTCGGCCAAGGCATGGATTTGGGGAAAAATCATCCAATGCATTTTTCATGAAATTGATTCCATATAACATCATGTTATACACATGCAAGCATACTTATTAATCAAATTTCATAACAACATGCTTATATCAATTTCATCATGCCATTCGGCCAAGGTGAAGATATTGGGGAAAAATCATCCAATGCATTTTTCATAAAATTGATTCCATGTAATATCATTCTATATACATGCAAGCATACTTATTCATCAAATTTCACAAGAACATGCTTCAATCAATTTATCACACCCATTCGGCCAAGGTTGAAAATATTGGGGAAAAATCATCCAATGCATTTTTCATAAAATTGATTTCATATAATGTCATTTAACATACATATAAGCATACTCATTCATCAAATTTCACAAGAACATGCTTCAATCAATTTTACCCAAATTTTAACCTAAAGTATTTCATGCTTAAACCTAGCTCAATGATACCATTGTTGGTTTCTATAATATGTCCCAAACAAAGATTAAGCATGTGAAATACTATAAAGAATATATATATAAACATGAAGTATGGCGGAATCATACTTACAATGCCTTGTGATGAAGAAGATGATCAAATGGTAGAAGCTCCAAGTTGTGGAAGATTCGGCCAAGAGGAGGAAGAAGACTTGAAGTTCCAAGCTTTTGTATTCCAAGCTCTTTGATGGTTTCCCTATCACCTCTTTTGATCCCTTGCTTGTGCTAGCAAAAATGGAGAAACAGAAGATCAAATCTTCCTTGCCCTTGTCAATGGAGTTCTCGGCAATTTGAGAGAGAAGAGAGATTTTTGTGTAAGTCTTAAATTAATTGATCTTTGTTTTACCAAAAATCAATTTATATTTATGTTATAATTTATTAAATTAATAATAAATCTATGACATAAACCATGCAATGGCTTAGAGTGTCAAACACTCAAACTCCATGCAAAGCCTTTGAGTGTAATGCACACTATCACCATGCAATGCCTTAGAGTGTTTTGTACACTATTAACATGCAATGCCTTATCAATAAAATAATGCATATAATGACAAGTGTCATGTGGGCCCCACACGTTTCCCAATGAAAGTGGGCCCACGTCCACTCACGCGTTCGGGTTCGATATTTCCGAAATACCGAGCTAGCGTCGCGACGTTAATTAAATCGGATTTAAATAAATAATCGCTCCTAGCGAAATTATTATTTACGTCGCTTACGAATTAATTCTAAATTAACTCGTATGCCCGAATTAAAATCTAATTTTAATTTCGCGTCGAAATCGAATTTCGATTATTATATCGAATATAATAATTTTATCGATTAATTCCAAATTAATAGTTCTCTCTCTAAATTAGGCACTTTATCCAAGATAAAGTTTCTCCGCAATTAATCCAAGATTAATTAAGTCCGAATCAAATATCATAGGTGAATCTTCAGGAAGCGACCCAAGAGATCTCCGGATATTTTGGCAGTAAATACGGTCGTCGGATAATCCGAACACGTACGTACCTCGTACTACGTCTTTACCGATTTACAAGACAAGGTTGGCTTCTAGCAAAGCGCCATGCCTACCCAATTCTCCAGAAATATTCTTATAGGAATATAAGATCTGTATCAGGCGTAGTATACCGTAGTATTGCGTACATCGATCCAGTATCGGATGATCACATGCTAGGCCTGGGGCTGGAGATGTGTCTGCCCCGTACGAACATATATCGGACATCAAGCAACTAGTCTCTTTAAATCGGACAATCCTGACCTTGTCATATTGTCCCGACGGTTGCAACCTTTTATAGAGTACTAGTTCTGTGCCCTGCATGATCATCACCTCCATATGTCTGAAGCGATACTTCCATCTTGACATCACATCCAGTACACTACGATTCTCGATAAACCCAGAAGAGGTGTACACAGAACCGGTTAAGGTCCCCAACCACCAAAACTAAAGTTTACCGATTGTCGCAAGTACTAGCGATGTAAGTCTCAGGTTAAGACCATATACACCTACCCTGATGCGGCCTCCCATAGACACGCAGACATACTACCAATGGGATTCCGCGGGGTCTATCCAGAGCGAAGCTGTTTTCCGTACCATCGGTAAAAACACAACCTCCTATCGCACTTGCATAAGTATCCAATACTTAAATATATGAGAACTATGCCGTCGTGCCCTCACAACGTGCACAAGCGCAATACTAGTCTATTCCGCATTATCGATGTCCAGTCTCGATAATACTACGACTAGGGATATTTAATGATTAAACCTTTGGGGACTGATACTGTCTCATATCATTCTCAGTCCAGGTACTAATCATATGGACGTTCGCCATTTATAAGTCAAAGTAATAATATTACAAAACGGCAAAAGGCAATTTCATTATCACATAGTTAATTTTGTACAATAATACAATATCATTTACAAACAGTGACGCTATGGGACATAATGTCTAACAGATACTCTTGGAAATAAGTGTTACTTAAGCTTGATTAATTATTACATAAATCCTTTCATTATAAGTGACATAAGTAAGGGACCATTCCGAACCCAACGGTTTGAGGTATTCCCTTGCGAGGGGTGAGTGCGGCCTTAAATCTTTGTCCCGGTTCACACCGGGTGGCGACTCCATATTATTTAGTATTTCCCAACTAGGCCGCGAGCCTAGAACATGCATCGCCCAAGTCCTGTGTCCTACAGTCTGGCGACTCCACTGGGGATAGAGAATCGGCCCCGAAATATTATCTTGTAATGTTTGGATTTACGTTCTAATTGACCGTGTCTATAGTGGATGAAATGGGGGTTTAATCAAAGGCATTTTAAGGCTAGGTAATGGTTTGGTGTCTTCCTTCACTCACTACCTTTCTAGAAGGAAAAGCTGTGAAGGCACCTAGATAGCCATCTACTCGTAGCCTATTGTGATGGACTAATTTGGAGGACTCGTTGTTTATTCCTGACACCAAGCGATAAGAGCCTAAGAGGCTTGGGTATTTAAGTGAGCCTCGCTCCACCTTCCCTCTGGGGAATCTACAACGGGAAATCCATTTGACAGTCCGTCACACACCATAGCTCATTGGCACGTACCTTAGTGTATAAAAAAGGGTGCGCTCACTTGGTTGCTCGAACCCTTGAGTGGGGAGAGCTAGTTGTGGGCCATCCTTCGCCGGTGAGAGCCTTTGTCTATACTCTTGCCAACCCACCCATAGACCGGTTTGTATGGTTAAGGTAACAGTTATTTCCCTGAGTATGTGCTTGTGGACCATCCTCATTTGGATGCAGTTGGACTATTGTCAGAAATGCGGGCTTGTTGGGCCATTTAAACTGGGGCAAGTTCGTACCGTATGACTATTAGGCCCAAAGCTTCTGAAATGTTTATGGGCCATTATGTAGAAATTATTATGTCATGTTTGCATCATCTTTCTTCTATGCTTGTGTTTGGGAACATTGTCATTTGGATCCATTCGGACCTTTTGTCATGAGATATGGGCTTGTTGGGCCATTTAAACTGGGACAAGAACGTACCTTATGACGATTGGGCCAAAGGCTTCTAAATGTTGATGGGCCATTTTTTGTGTGTGTTCGGAACATTACCATTTGGATTTAGTTGGGCTCCTTGCCATGAGATGTGAACTCGTTGGGCCATTTAAACTGGGACGAGGTCATTCCTATGACAATTAGCCCAAAAGCTTCTAAAATGATAATGGGCCGACTTGTTTGAAAATTTTAGTTGATTTTGTATGTTATATATGTTACATGCATCTCATGCACTCCATGCATACATGCATCATGCTAACCTTTGTTCCGAAAGCCATAAAAGATTCCCGTTGGGTTAGGGAAGAGGGAAGACTCACCAAAAGACTGGTAACAGGTATGAGTACATTAGATAATGAAACATCCCAGATAGATCAACTAGAGAATGGTTCCGCCAAGATTACTGAACAGTTGAAAGCATTGACTACTGCCATGGCAAATGTGGCTGTACCCCGTGCTGGGGAAAATCTGAGAATGT
Source organism: Zanthoxylum bungeanum (assembly GCA_019454045.1). NCBI lineage: Eukaryota > Viridiplantae > Streptophyta > Magnoliopsida > Sapindales > Rutaceae > Zanthoxylum > Zanthoxylum bungeanum. The sequence goes on from SKCR01022093.1 coordinate 4,206, forward strand.
GAGGCGTGAGGAGCCTCCAAATGTGTTGAGGGATGATATCCCCGCTTTTGATGATGACACGGTAGAGTATGCAACAGACAGAATGATTAAGTCTGGGGCGAGGCCCATATCAGTATCAGTCTGGGGCCGAGGCCCACATTATCAGTTTCGGGGATGAGTCCCAGGGCCGAGGCCCACATCAGTTTTAGTTTGGGGATGAGTCCCATGGCCGAGGCCCACATCAGTCAGTTTGGGGATGAGTCCCAAGGCCGAGGCCCACGCCAATATCAGCTCAGAGGCGAGGCCCGCATCAGTTTCAGGGATGAGTCCCAGGGCCGAGGCCCACATCAGTTACAGTTTGGGGATGAGTCCCAGGGCCGAGGCCCACATCAGTATCAGCTCGGGGGCGAGGCCCACGTCAGCTTCAGTTTTGGGACGAGTCCTAAGGTCGTGATCCACATCATCAACAGTGTCGGAGTGTCGGGGATGCGTCCCAGGGTCGAGACCCACATTATCAATCAGTTTGGGGATGAGTCCCAGGGTTGAGGCCCATATCAGTATGGTTTCGGGGATGAGTCCAAGGGACGAGACCCATGTCAGTGTCAGCTTCAGAAAGGAATCTCCAGGGTGGGGCCCACATTGTCAGCAACAGTTTGTCCAGGATTGGTACTCCAAAAATGGAGCACGGTTCGGAAATAAATCGAAGAAGACCTAACCCAACGGGATAAGAACATTCATACATGCATACACGTAACACATTTTGCATCCTTTCGTGTTTGTTCTGTTTTGTATTCACAGGTTTTGAAGAAGAAAAAGAAAAATGGCAAAGACAAGCCAAACAGAAGCAGTAACAGTATGATGTCAGCAGTCTTTAGGAATAAATCACATGGGTAAGGCCCATATCAGCAGTATCAGTCTCGGGGCGAGGCCCATATCAGTAGCAGTTAAGGCCGAGGCCCACTTCAGTATCAGAATTGCCGGGTATGGCATTCTGGGGCCGAGGCCCACTTCAGTATCAGCTTTACTGGGTATGGCATTCTGGGGGCAAGGCCCATATTACATCAGATCAGCATTGCCAGGTATGGCATTCTGGGGGCGAGGCCCGCATTACATCAGATCAGCATTGCCGGGTATGGCATTCTGGGGGCGAAGCCCGCATCATATCAGATCAGTTCTGCCGAGAATGGCACTCCGAGAATGGAGATACAATCCAAGAATAGAAGCAACAGTCCGGGAATGGACATCTCACAGTAACGGTTCGGGAATGGACCACCTTACAGTAACAGTTCGAGAATGGACACCTCACAGTAACGGTTCGGGAATGAACCACCTTACAGTAACAGTTCAAGAACAAAGCCACACGGTCAGCTCAGATCAAAGAACAAAACTCAAGGGGAAGAAAGCCTCATATCAGTATAGTCTGAGAACAAAGCTCAAGGGGAAGAAAGCCTCATGTCAGCATAGTTTGAGAACAAAGCTCAAAGGGAAGAAAGCCTCATGTCAGTATAGTTTGAGAACAAAGCTCAAGGGGAAGAAAGCCTCATATCAGTATAGTTTGAGAACAAAGCTGAAGGGGAAGAAAGCCTCATGCCAGTTCAGTTCGGGAATAAAGCCCACACCCAGTGCAGTTCGGGAATAAAGCCCACATTCAATACAATTCAGGAAGAAAGCCTACGTCCAGTAAACTCAGGAATAAAGCCCACATTCAGCACAATTCAGGAAGAAAGCCTGCATTCAGCTCAGTACGGAAATAAAGCCCACATCCAGGGCAGTTAGGGAATAAAGCCCACATTCAGTACAATTCAGGAAGAAAGCCAGCATTCAGCTCAGTTCATGGATAAAGCCCACAGTTAACACAGTCAAGGAACAAAGCTCACTCTTTACAACAATTCAGGAACAAAGCCCACAGTCAACATAATTGAAAGAAGAAAGCCTAGAGGAATAAAGCCTCATCTCAACAGTCCAGGAATAAGGCTCAGGAGGAATAAAGCCTCATCTCAACACAGTTCGGGAACAAAGCTCGGAGGAATAAAGCCTCACCTCAGCAGTTCGGGAATAAAGCTCGGGAGGAATAAAGCCTCATCTTAACACAAGTTCGAGAATGAACAAGCCGGGGATGGCACTCCAAGAATGGAAGCACAGTTCGAGAATGGACCACATCGCAGCACGATTCGAGAATGAACCAGGGGTCGCAGCACCTCATCATCCAAATCAACTCAACTCAACACATGGTAAGTCAAGTGGCAGCTGGCGAGCCAGGTAAGTGAAAATGCATTGCATTACTTTGATAGGATTGTCACTGTTGCACATTACACAAGTCCCATCAAAGTGGGGGCGACTGTAGGCACTGCATTTTTACACATAAGACCCGATGATGAGTCTCAATTGGAGGCACTACCTTTTTAGATAAGGATATTGCGGGAAACGGAGGTCGGAAGGGGAAATTCGGAATAAGTATGTCATCAAGTTCATTCCACAAGTTCACTGTCTTCGTTGGTGCTGCGTTCGTTCCTTCGTTTGAACCTCGTGCAGATTGCGGACGTTCATGCCGCGTGCGAGGAGGCATTCGAACGGAGCCGGTAATTCTGGTTTTGCTGCTAGCCTCACACCCCAGCCCATTTGGCCCCCCAAAGCCCATAAAACACATCCCAAATTAAATAAATAAATATTAAACATTAAATAAAATATTTAAATCATTTACCAATTAAATAAAACATAAACCAAAATCTTGCCTAACTTAAATAAATCAAATATATTATATACTAAAACTAAAAATAAGATTTGCCTAATTAAAATCAATCCTAACCAATTAAAACCAATCAAATATTTGACTTCCTAATTCAATAAGATATACACCAATTTAAATTAGTTGACTTCCTAAATTAAAATATTTTGTCCCCCCTCAATCTTGTATATGCCTTTCCCATCTCTCCTTATTTGGAAACCAAATCTCTTCCTTGTGAGACAAGGTGAAGCCCTAGCCCTTCTCTATATAAACAACCCCTAACCTAGCCATCCCTCCTCCAATCTCTCTAGCTCATACACACAATTCACACAAGAATTATAGCAAGAAATACTAGACATCACAAAAATCATTCCTTTCAACCTTACCCTCATATCACCGAAATTACAAGCATAAACAACCCTAATCACCACCGAAAATCACCCCTTTTAAACCTTCACACATCACCGAAAATTACACAAAACACAACAGCCTAAATCACTCTCAACAGTCCCTAAAATCCCTTTAAATAGTAACATAAACTGCACTTATAACCTTTGAAATAATCACACCAAACCACACTAAAAAAGAACACAGAACAGTCCACCAAGAACACCAAAACAGCCCACCAACAGTAAGCAGAGGATACAGAGGGAACGGCAGCAAAACCATAAGGAAACAGCAGCAAAATGGAGTCGGAACAGTAGCTCGAGTGGCCGAACAGCGAAGGAAGAGGCAAACCAGTGAACCAGAAAAGTTGCGGAGCTTTACCCCCTTTCGATCTTCGTGGAACGCGAGTCGGAGAGACAGCTTAAAAGGTTAGACCTGAGGGTATCTATCACACTTACTCGTATTTAATTTCTGGTTATTTATTTTGATTATATTTTCTGTATTTGTGGCATTTGTTGTGTGTATGATGCGTGTTGTGGGTATTGGATGAATGCAAGAGTGTCGTCTCTTGTGGTATATATGATGGAAACCCAGACGTAAATTCCGTAGCCGAATCCGAAAGGACGGTAGTGCGGTCTGTACTTGGGACACAACTCCACGTACCACTTGAGTAAAACGGCACCTCCTCTTGTTCTGAGTTGCTTTGGTTTATTTAATTCTTGTCATTTAAATTCTGCATATTGGTTAATCCCATGATACGATCGAGTGCATGGGCTTAGTAAGTGCGATGAAAGGTTCCCTAATTGGAGGGTTAAAATCCTTCACCACGATGCTTTGCCGCACCGATTGATGTGTGTTCGGTTGAATACGAAATACGTTCAATCGGACATACTTAGTTTGATATGATTGTCTTTATTTTCATATGCATGATTCAACCGAGCGCATGGGCTTAGTAAGTGCGATGTGAGATCCCCTATGGGGATGGGCTAAAGCCCGTTACCACGAGGCTTTGCCGCGCCGGTTGATGTGTGTTCGGTTGGATATAAGATACGTTCAATCGGGCACACTATGTTTAATATTATTGCTTTTCATTCTATGTATGCATGATTCAGTCGAGCGCATGGGCTTAGTATGTTGTTCTAAAGGTCCTCTCTTTGAGAGATCAAGAGCCCCAAAAGGCCACCTTTACGGCAGTACTTCGCCGCGCCCCCCCTTTATTTTGTCGTTATGTATTACATCCCCTTTCATGCATCAGGTCTGTTCCCGTTCGAACGCGTTTACGAACGCAACTCGAACGCGCATGTATTTTGCCTTGTCATGCATCAGGTCTCCCTCATGTTCGAACGCGTTCACGAACGCCATACGAACGTAGGCATTCTGCTTCATTTCCGTTCGAACGCGTTAACAAACGCTATACGAACGTGAGCATTCTATTTCATTCCCGTTCGAACGCGTTATCAAACGCCATATGACCGAGAACCTTCTGTTTACCGTTCGAACGCGTTTACGAACGCTATACGAACGCCCACGCAATTACTTAGTTTCATAATGCATCAGGTCTGGTTCCGTTCGAACGCGTTCTCGGACGCTACACGAACGCGAACCTTCTGTTTACCGTTCGAACGCATTTACGAACACTATACGAACGCCCACGCACTTTCTTAGTTTCATAATGCATCAGGTCTGGTTCCGTTCGAACGCGTTCTCGGACGCTACACGAACGCGAACCTTCTGTTTACCGTTCGAACGCGTTTACGAACGCTACACGAACGCGCACCCACTGAATCGAGTCATCTTCATTAGATTTCATGCATAGTTTTCCTAGTAGCTATCCCCACATGTATGAATACAACTATGTTAATGAATTACAATTCATATGCTTGTGTCGTGATAACATTTGAGTATTATTTCTTGTGGTATATCGGATGGAAACTCAGACGTAAATTCTGTAGCCGATTCCGAATGGACGGTAGTGCGGTCTGTACTTGGGATACAATTCCACGTACCACTTGGAAAAGTGCCCATATGTATGTTTGTATGGTTAATATGCGTGCTTGTGTTTTCTTGAATGTAATATGCAAATAAAGTTGTATGTTCGTTGCTATTTTGATATATGTTAAGCATGTTATTTTAGATATGAGATATATGTGAAATGTGTGCATAAGTTTTATTTTGCATATGAGAATTTAGAAGCATGATACTCTTGGAAATAAGTGTTACTTAAGCTTGATTAAATTATTACATAAATCCTTTCATTACAAGTGACATGAGTAAGGGACCATTCCGAACCCACGGTTTGAGGTCTTCCCTTGCGAGGGGTGAGTGCGGCCTTAAATCTTTGTCCCGGTTCACACCGGGTGGCGACTCCATATTATTTAGTATTTCCCAACTAGGCCGCGAGCCTAGAACATGCGTCGCCCAAGTCCTGTGTCCTACACTATTGTTGCTTCACTATCACAGTTATCTTATATTTGACTAGAAGCATCATTTGACATACCCAAATGATCCAATAACATTTACAACCACACAGTTTCTTATACGTCAGATGAAAAAGCCACAAATTCAGCATCCATTATAGATAAGGCTATATAAGATTATTTTTTACTACTCTACAATATGGCATTAATGTTTAGTAAGAAAATAAAATCGGGGCTAGATTTTCTTTCAGCTAAATCTCCCCCCAATCAGCATCGGTATAGCCTCTTAATCACAGATAATGTCCTTGATAACACAATGAGTAATCGGCTGTCCATTTCAGATACCTAAATACTCTTTCAACTACTTTCCAAAATGCTAGTCTTGGATTGGATTGGTATCTACTCACCATTCCAATAGCGAAACATATATAATGTCTCGTACACAACGTTGTGTACATTAAACATCCAACTACACTTGCATAAAGAACTTTATTCATTTGTTCATTTTTCCTGTGGATTTTCAGGACACAATCTACGACTTAATGCTTCAATTTTCGTGATAGGAGTATTAATAGGTTTGCAAGCCTGTATTTGGAAGCGTTCAAGAATTTTCTTTATGTATGACTATTGTGAAAGAGATAATAATTTCTTTGAACAATTTCTTGAGATCTTAATCCCAATAATATATGCAGTTTCACTCATATCTTTCATCTTGAAGTTAAATGATAACCATCATTTGACGTGTCTTACAAACTCCTTATCATTTCCAGCTATTAGTTTATCATCCACGTATAAAGATAAGATAATGAACTTATCTTTATCTCTCTTGGTGTACACACAATGATCTTCGTTGATCATTGTAAAATCATTCGAGATGATTATGTTGTGGAATAGTAAATACCACTGTTTATACGATTGTTTGAGACCATATATAGACTTTAAAAGTCTACATACTTTCTCCCTTTCATTTTATTTTATGAAACCTATTGGTTGTTCCATGTAGATTACTTCGTCAAGTTCTCCATTGAGAAAATCAGTCTTTATATCCATTTGAAGTAATTCTAGATCTATGCTCGCTACTATAGCCAGAATCAAACGAATTAAGTTAAACCTTACAATAGGTGAAAAAGTCTATTCGTAGTCAATTCCTTCATGTTTTATATACCCTTTTGCTACAATTCTTGTTTTATATATTTCGATATTGCCACCATTATTACGCTTTTATGTTAATTTGTTCTTGATAAATTTATGCCATTTGGGTTGATCAACCAGTTCCCAAACTTGGTTGGACCTCATTGACTCCATTTATTCTCCCATTGCTTTCATCCATTTGTCCCTTGCGGGAAACTAAATAGCCTTATTTAAGTTTATAGGCTTCTTAAAGTAGAATTGTAGGCATTGCATTTTTGCATGTGAAACCCGATGATGAGTCTCAGTTGGAGGCACTACCTTTTAAGTTGCGGAAGCCGCGGGAAACAGACGTCGGAAGGGAGGAGTCAAGAATTGACTCATATTCGGATTAAGTTCGCTTGTTTAGCTTCGGGTTACTTGTTGGTTTTCTGTTTTAAAATTATGCTCGGCCCACACTCATCTAACCCAGACAAGTTTAGCCCAAACACCTAACCAAGCCCGCACACAACATCAAAACACCTAGCCAAGCCCACCCACCTAATCAAGGCCCACACGCCCAAAGCCTTTAATACACACCCCAAATTAATATTATTAATTAAATTAAAAAATTAACTAAATAAATATTAATTAAATTAATTAAATAAATAAATAAAATATTTACCAAACATAAAATAAGTATATGCCTAATATAAACTAATCAAATATAATCATTCATAACTAAATAATATATTTACCAATCTAAAATATTTGACTTCCTAATCAACACCAATCTAATCTTGTAACTTCCTAAAATACTTCACATCCAACCCTTAAAAAATTACAAACAAACCTGCACAAACTGACCCTTAAAACACCCAAAACAGTCCCCAAAAACGTAAAAAACAGGGACCTGAACAGCAAGCAGAAATACAGAGGAAATAGTAGCAAAGTGGAGGCCAAACAACAGCAAAACGGAGGCCAAACAGCAAGCAAAATAGCAAAACAGTGAGCAAAGACGCTAAACCAGTTAACCGGAGAAGTAGCGGTGTGATAGCCCTTCCGACGGCCGTGAAATGTGAGTTCGAAAGTCAAAATAAAAGGTTAGACCTGAGGGTATTTTCCACATTCATTTTCTGTTTTATTTGTATTATTTATTGAGTATCGCTTTGCATGATTGTTATGTTGAAATGCATGTTGTGGCCCTTGAGTAGATAAATATGCATGGATTATGAGATATTGTATGTTGTGGCTTTGGAATAAAACGAAAGATGTGTCAACTCTCGCGGTATATCGGATGGAAACCCGGACATAAATTTCATAGCCGATTCCGAATGGACGGTAGTATGATCTGTACTCGGGATACAACTCCACGTACCACTTGAGTAAATGAAACTTTCTTTTGTCTTATATTGCTTTGATTTATTTATTTTTCGTCATTTGAATTCTGCATGTTACTTTTATTCGTGATTCAATCGAGCGTATGGGCTTAGTAAGTGCGATGAAAGGTCCCCTATTTGGAGGGGTTAAAATCCTTTACCACGATGCTTTGGCTGCGCCTATTGGTGTATACTCGATTGGATGTGAGATGAGTTCAATCGGATATGTGAGGTCCCACATTGTGGATTTGTTTTGTCTATGAATGTGTTGCATGCATCAGGTCTGGTTCCGTTCGAACGCGTTCTCGAAAACGCCACACGAATGTGAACCTTCTGTTTACCGTTCGAACGCATTCTCAAACGCTACGCGAACGCGCACGTATTTTCTTAGTTCCATCATGCATCACGTCTGGTTCCGTTCGAACGCGTTCTCGAATGCTATACGAACGTGAACATTCTGTTTACCGTTCTAACGCGTTCTCAAACGCTACGTGAACGCGCACCCACTGAACTGAGTCCTTTTCATCAGATTTCATACATAATTGTTCCTAGTAGCTATCCATTCGTATGATGAATCTGATTGCTTCTCTGTATTACGCAAGATTATGTAGTTATCATTCATCTGTATTCCCCACATGTATGAGTACAATATGTTTAACGTATTACAATTCATATATCCATGTCGTGATAACATTTGAGTATTATTTCTTGTGGTATATCGGATGGAAACCCATACATAAATTCCGTAGCCGATTCGAATGGACGGTAGTGCTGTCTGTACTTGGGATACAATTCCACGTACCGCTTGGAAAAGTGCTCACATGTGTGTTTATGTCCATATTAGTTATCTTCTTTTGCACCACGTCATAGCATGCTCACTTTTATTGCCTAATTGCATCCTTAAGTGTCTTTTTGCATTATATACTTAGTTGACTCTTTTATTTGTGAAGACATGTAATGGCTATTTGTTTATGATATGTCTATGAAATCACATGTTCGCCATCATTTGATTCGCCTTTATTGTGCTTGTGTGGTTCGTGTGTGCTTGTGTTTCCATGAATACAATATGCCGATGAAGTTGTATGTTCGTTGCTACTTTGATGTACTTTCAAGCATGCAATCTTAGATGTGAAATATATATGCCAATTTAGGTTAAGTTTTATTTTTGTTCATGTGAACTTAGAAGCATGATACTCTTGGAAATAAGTGTTACTTAAGCTTGATTAAATTATTACACAAATCTTTTCATTACAAGTGACATAAGTAAGGGACCATTCCGAACCCAACGGTTTCAGGTCTTCCCTTGCGAGGGGTGAGTGTGGCCTTAAATCTCATTTTCCCGGTTCGCACCGGTGGTGACTCTATTATTCTCCGGTTTAGTCCCCCGTGGCTACTCCGTACTCCCAACTGGGCCGCGAGCTTGGGACAGCATGGGTCGTCCAGTTTCTATGTCCCACAGTCTGGCGACTCCACTGGGGATAGAGAATCGGCCTGAAATATTGTCTTTTGTAATGTTTGGATTTATGTTCTAATTGACTGTGTCTATAGTGGATGAAATGGGGGTTAATCAAAGGCTTTTTGAGGCTAGGTAATGGTTTGGTGTCTTCCTTCATTCACTACCTTTCTAGAAGGAAAAGGTGTGAAGGCACCTATATAGCCATCTACTCGTAGCCTATTGTGATGGACTAATTTGGAGGACTCGTTGTTTATTCCTGACACCAAGCGATAAGAGCCTAAGAGGTTTGGGTATTTAAGTGAGCCTCGCTCCACCTTCCCTCTGGGGAATCTACAACGGGAAATCCATTTGACAGTCAGTCACACACCATAGCTCATTGGCACGTACCTTAGTGTATAAAAAAGAATGCGCTCACTTGGTTGCTCGAACCCTTGATTGGGGAGACCTAGTTTTGGGCCATCCTTCGCCGATGAGAGCCTTTGTCTACACTCCTGCGAACCCACCCATAGACCGGGATTATATGGTTAAAGTAACAATTATTTCCTTGAGTATAAGCTTGTGGACCATCCTCATTTGCATGCAGTTGGACCATTGTCCGAAATGAGGACTTGCTGGGCCATTTAAACTGGGGCGAGTTCGTACCATATGACCATTGGGCCCAAAGCTTCTGAAATGTTGATGGGCCATTCTGTAGAAATTATTGTTTTGTGTTTGCATTATCTTTCTTTTATGCTTGTGTTTGGGAACATCGCCATTTGGATCCATTTGGACCATTTGTCATGAGATATGGGCTTGTTGGGCCATTTAAACTGGGACAAGAACATATTTTATGACGATCGGGCCAAAGGCTTCTAAGTGTTGGTGGGACACTTGTGCTTGTGTCGGAACATTACCATTTGGATTTAGTTGGGCTTCTTGCCATGTGATGTGAACTTGTTGGGCCATTTAAATTGGGACGAGTTCAACCTTATGACAGTTAGCCCAAAAGTTTCTAAAATGATAACGGGCCGATGTTTGGAATTTTAGTTGATTTGTAGTTGATGAGTATGTTATATATGTACATGCATCTCATGCACCTCATGCATAAATATATCATGTTAACACCCTCTATGTCTCTAAAAGACATCATAGATACCGTTTGGTTAGAGAAAGAACAAGGCTCATTAAAAGAACAGTAACAGTCATGAGTGAATCTGGTAATGAGGTATCACATATGGATCAGTTAGAGAACGGTCTCGCCAAGGTCACTGGACAGTTGCAAGCTTTGACTACTGCTATGGCTGGTATAGATGGGTCTCGTACCGGGGTTAATTCCGGGGATGTGAGGCAAGAGGAACCTCCGAACAGATTGGGGGATGATATCCCCACTTTTGATGATGATATGGCAGAGTATGCAGCAGACAGAGTATCTGGGTCTCAGGCAGAGTTACAGAAGCTTCGGGATCAGGTTGAGTTATTACCCGCAAGATGAGGGGTAAGAATGAGGATTTGCTGGATTATGACACATGAATTTCGAGGAACAGTTGCCGGCATATTTCAAGATGCCTGATATGGCTAAGTTT
>SKCR01022094.1:0-15224 GCA_019454045.1 Zanthoxylum bungeanum
TATCATCTCAATCCAGTACTAATCATATGGACTTTCGCCATTTATATATCAAGTAAATAAAATTACAAAACGGCAAAAGGCAATTTCATTATCACATAGTTAATTTTGTACAATAATACAATATCATTTACAAACAGTGACGCTATGGGACATAATGTCTAACAGTAATTGGTAAGAACGTGGTACCGGGTACGCACGTGTCGATAGTTCGGCAACCGTATTTACTTCCAACATATCCAGGAATCTCTTGGGTCGCTTCCCAAAGATTCACCGATGACATTTGACTCGAACAGAATTAATCTGGGATTAATTAGAGAGACAAAATTAATATGGGATTAATTACTGCAAGAATTAATCAGGGATTAGTTATGAGACCGAAAATTAATCTGTGATTAATTGCGTCAAGAATTTATCTGGGATTAAATTCTTCTAGAAGAGATAACACGATTAATTTGGAATTAATCGGCAAAGTAAATTTAATAGTTAAATTGGATTTTACTATTTAATTTATTTAATTGAGCTAGAATAATATATTAGGTGTATTAATTGAAATTGGATTTCAATTCAAAATTAAATTGGATTTTAATTCTAGCGAACAAATTAATTTTAAATTAATTCTTAAACGACTTACGTAATAATTTCACTGTGTATTATATTTAATTAATTAGATTTAATTATGTAGCGACGGAAAACTCGTTTAGTTAGATTAAACGAACCGGGCCCAAAGTGTGTTGTGTAAGCCAACTAGAATTTGGAATTAATTGGGTGGGACCCCAACTCACATCACTTGTCACTTTGTGATGGAAGTAGTTGGAATAGTAATTGGATTACTTATTACCACACCTACCAACTTTGGAAGACTAAATTTTGTATTTGTTTTTGGAAAACTAAAAGGATTCTATTCATTCTCTCTTTTACCTCTCCTTGGCGGAACATAATACTCATTGGAGGAGAAAATTTTCTTTCAAATTTTGATGAAAGCTAGCACTTTGGGAGTCAAACAAGGTGATAGGGAAACTCATCCTTGAGTTTGGAATTCAAATCAAACGCTTGGAGCTTCCATTACATCCATGAAAGTTTTGAACTTCTCTACCAATCATTGTGAGTATTTCCGCAACTCCTTTTGTTTATTCACATTAGAATCATGTTTAGGATCCTTGGCATGTCTTAGAGACACTAACATATAACGTATTCATATTTCAGAAAAATATATTATTCGATATCATATAACAACATAATTAATAATGAAAATATTAGGAAACTTTCATGGAAACGTTTTTTCCGCAAAATAGTATAAAACACATTTTTGATCGAACCGACCAACCGACACCACACGGGGCTGCCAGGGTTTGCCCCAATGGTATTTGGAAAGTTCATGGGCTGTCCAAACAGTGACCAATTCAATGTTTGGACAGTCGTTACCTGATAAGCCAAAAACTCACCCGATAACGCCATTTTTCGTTGTTTTCACTTATTTTCACTCCGAAACAATTTCCAAAAACTATCCTAACTTCCAATACTCATCCAACACATCTAAATGACATATTTTCATAACAAAAATTCCAGATTTTCCAGGTCAAAAATAGTGAGCAAAAATAAATCATTTTTCATGCTTTAAATTCAATTTTCACAAGATTAATCAAATTAATCTTACACCAATATGAAATGTCTCTAGAACAATTCTAGGTTATTTTAGAGTGGCTCAACAACTCTAGAATGGCAACCAAGTTGTCCAACAATAAATTGAACTCAAATTTCCTTAATCTAGTTCAAAGTTTACTTACACATGCATCAAGCTTCTCAATCCATCATCCAATCCAAAAAACCCCAAAATCAAACTAGAAAATAATCTCTACAACCATTTCAAAAACACAAGAACAACAAAGAAACAATTTTCTAAGTTAAAAAAAAAAAGAGATACCTTAAATCTTCTAACTTCTTCAAACTTTGTTGTTGTGTGTGGATTTTTTTCTTTCTTTCCTCAATTGGGCGTTTTTTGAAGGATGAAGAAGCTAGGGTTTTTTTCTAGTCAACCACCACCAAAAATGAAAGAAAAATATTTTTTCTTCTTGAAAACCAAAAGTGGCGTGAATGGTTGTTTATTTTGGTCAAATATTTCAATTTTAATTAAATAAAAATGGCTTGGTAAAAAAGTGTAATATATGGAAAATTATTTGCCATATATTACAATTAATATATATTAAATAATTAGCCAACACTTTACAAATGTATAAATTCAATTCATTAATTGAATCAATCATTACTAACTTTACAAATGTCAAGCTACCATTTGCCAATTAATGTGTATTTAATCTAATTATGTATCAAATACCAATACACATTAGAACGACCAAAAAATACCCCGCCATGTGAATTTTTGTTTACCGATTAAACGATTCGAATTAACTAATTTAATCCGATAAAGTATTATGAATAATCTATATTATTCATAATGCGTTGCCCAAGTACTCAACGAGTACACTTCATATTATGGGACTCTTTAAGTTTAGGTTTATCTATCACAGGATCCAATTTCATGTCCGTAATTCACCCACTCATGACCTATGATGACCACAGATAATCTCGTTAAACTATGCAATTCGAGGTCATTGCATACATATAATCCCTCCGTCACAGGCTATCAGTATTATACTTGGGATATAGATAAGAACGTCAAATCCCTAAGATATAATATAGTCGACTTCCGAAGTATACCACGACCATGGATTTACTAGATCGCAAATACGTACATGATACATATGCCCTGTACACATGATTGATGGATTCTATCGAATACTTACCGGATATCATGAGCATCAGTCCACACCCAACGAACAAGCGGAGGTCTAATCTAAATTGATCGGTGGCGTGATCTCATACATCCATAGTGGTATCTCAAGTCGAAGGACCACTATACTACTCGACTCGAGAAGATTCCTATTGACGTTGGTGTACCATATATTAGGAAATCTTGGGTGAGTCATTCAGTGTTTATCAAATAAACACCTGCATGTCTATATGAGTCTCCCAAGACTCATGGTTTATTGGGATAAACCATCGCACTAAGTCTCCATATACGACATGTACTGGTCTCAGCGGATTTTACTAACCGATCCGTGTCAGTAAATTTTGAACAAGAACTTTATTTGATAATATACTGTTGGACAAAATGACCCATAGCGTCACTATTTGCACAGATCATTGTGTTGTTGTAGCAAATTAACTATGTAACAAGGAAATTGCACTCTCGTCATTTGTGATTAGATCACCATAGATATATAAATGAAGAGAGGTCCCTATGATTAGTTCCTGGATTGAGATGATATGAGACAGTATCAGTCCACGAAGGATTAATCATAAATATCCCTAGCCGTAGTATTATCGAGACTGGACATCGATAATGCGGAATAGGCTAGTATTGCACTTGTGCGCGTTGTGAGGGCACAACGGCACAGTTCTCATATATATAAGTATTGGATACTTGTGCAAGTGCGATAGGAGGTCGTGTTTCACCGATGGTACGGGAAACAGCTTCGCTCTGGATAGACCCCTCGGAATCCCATTGGTATTATGACTATGTGTCTATGGGAGGCCGAATTCAAGGTAGGTGTGTATAGTCTTAACCTGAGACTTACATCGCTAATACTTATGATAATCGATAGACTTTGGTCTTGGTGGTACAGGGCTTTAAAACCGGTTTCTGCGTACACCACTTCTGGGTTTATCAGAGAGTCGTAGTGTATTGGATTTGATGTCGAGACGGAAGTATCACTCCAGTCATAGTGGAGATGATGTCATGCATGATACGGTATTAGTACTCTTAAGTGATGCGCATCCAATCGTGATATTTTGACTAGGTCATGAATATCCGATTATAGAGACTAGTTACCAGACATCCGATATGTGTTTCGGACGGGGCAGACACTTATCCAGCCCCAGCCCTAGCACGTGACTATCCGATACTGGACCGATATGCACAATACAATTGTATACTACGCTTGATACAGACCTAGATATTCTTTGATGAATATGTCCGGAGAACTTGGGAAGACTTGGTGCTTTGCTAGGAGTCGACCTTGTCTCGTAAATCGGTAGAACTTAGTACTTGGTACGTACGTGATTCGGACTCTCCGACGACCGTATTTACTACCAATTATCCGGGGATATCATGGGTCGCTTCCCGATAATCCACCGATGACGCACAACTTGCACTCTTTAATAATCTGGGATTATATAGAAGAGAGAGAAAATTAATCTAGGATTAATTACGGAGATATTTTATCTAGGATAAAATATCGTCTAGAGAGAGATAACGATTAATTTGGAATTAATCGGTAAATTAATATATTCGATATATTAAATGAAATTAGATTTCGACGCGGAATTAAAATTAGATTTTAATTCGGGCAAACGAGTTAATTTAGAATTAATTCGTTAGCGACGTAAATAATAATTTCGCTAGGCGCAATTATTTATTTAAATTCGATTGAATTAACGTCGCGACGTAAGATCGGTATTTCGGAAATATCGAACCCGAACGCGTGAGTGCACGTGGGCCCACTTTCATTTGGAAACGTGTGGGGCCCACATGACACATGTCATTCTAATGCATTGCATGTAGATTGTGTACATTGGCACTCAATGTCATTGCATGGAAATTGAGGGTTTGACACTCTAAGCCATTGCATGCTTTGTGTCATAATTTTATAATTAGTAATTTAATAAATATTATGGCATAAATATAAATTGATTTTTGGTAAATCATTTTAATTACAACACATTCAATCTCTCTCAAATTCTCTCTCTTCCTCTCACGGTAATGGTGGCCATTCTTCACTGGTTTTGAACCAGTTTGGGCGTGACAATAAGGGAAGCAAGAGTGGTTTCTCATGGTGAGAAATCAAGTGCTAGCACACTTACAAGTCTTGCGAAGGTGGTAGGGAGGTTTGACCATGAGGCGGGACTCATCCGATGGAGTTTGGAGCTTCGTTTTGAGACCCGAAACTGCCAAGACAGTGAGCATGGACTGGTTACAGTGGCGTGAGCAAGGCAGTACGTTTTTGGCCTTGATTCGTCTTCAAATCGACTTAACCGATCAATGTGAGTATTCCGCTCCGCCCCTCCGTTGATGTATTCACGCATTATTTCATCTCTTGATTTGATCTTGGGACCTTAGAATAAACCAACAATGGCATCATGAGCTAATGTTGCAAGCATGAAAAATGTAGGGCTTAAAATTTGGGTAAATGTTTGTTGAGCATGATTTGAATAAATTGCTTGTTTGAGTATGCTTATAACATGTTTAATTTCATTTTGGTTGGACTAATTTGATGAAAAATGATTTGGAATTATTTTCCCAAATTTTGTCCTGGCCGAATGGTTTGATGAATTTTGGATTCTTGGAATTTTGTGATTTTGATTCGTTTGATGAGTTAGAATCATTTAGGTTGATGTAATTTGAATCAATTGGATTGGATTTCGAATTGACGAAAAAACCCCAAAATCTTTGAGTTGGCCGAATGTGACTAATGCCCTAATGTCTTGGTAATTTTGATTTTTGAACATTGGATGTATTGGAAATCAAATTGGTTTGGTGATTTGATGTCGATTGTAGGTTCGAAGTGATCGAAACCGAATCAGACACAAAATCCATCCTTGGCCGAGTACTTAAAAGCATGTAAATGGGTTTGATTTTTCAATTTGTGTGTTGGACATATATGATAATGAATCAAGCATGATTAATTGGACTAATATGGTGTTTTAAAATGTTGATTTAGTTGATTGATCATGTAAATACACTTTGGTAATTAAATGGGAAAATTGGATTTTTTTGATTTAATTATTTTGGCCTAATTTTGAAATTAGAATTAAAATTGTAATTGGGCCTATTGGGCTTGATTTATCAAGTTTGGTTAGGCCAATGGATTGGATCCAATTGGCCCAAACCTTGACCATAAAGCCCAAGGCGACTTAATGAACCTTTAAAGTTCAATAAGTATTATGTTACATTGCTTCCTAATGGGCCAAGATTGATTTAGGGCCTTATGGGGTAAATCCCGGATTGGACTTTGGTTATCGGTTTGACCCGAGTTGACCAAAAGTCCACGCCTTAAGAAATCAATCAAAAGCCCATTGGACTTTAATTGAATTGACGTTGGACGTTAATCGGTCTTTGAGACGCGTTACGATTAGAATTTGGAATTTAAATCGTAAAAGGTTTATTAAATAAGTGTAATATTTAATCTAGAATTGATAGTGAATTAGTATTAAATACATGTTAAATTAGATTTAATGATGTAGTTTAATTAATTCATGAATTCGTATTTAATGCTTGTAATTATTTAGTACAAAAACGAGTTTGACTCGAACAAAATCAAATCGTTGTTTGAACATTGGATGATCACTTAATTATCAGATTAATTAATTTGATTAGATTGATTGATAGCATGCTTATGTGTGTGAATACATGGTTGTGTTGAATGAATAATGTATATCGGATGGATATTAGATGGGTGGGGCAATTTTAGAAATTGTTGTAATAAATTCGATTTATTAAATTGGACCTGCGTGTCCAGCCTTATCACCTTCTTTCTCTTTGTATTCTCTTCTCACCTATTCCCCTCTATGTATATGAGGTTTCTTTAGAAGTGTAGTGTAACGGGTAGAAGTAGTACAAGTGCTAGCTTGAGTGAGAAAGGGAGAGATTTGATCTAGGATCAATGTGTAAAGTATCCATCCGCATATCATTATTATTTTATTTCATACTCGCTTTATTATGTATTTAGAATGCATGTTTAAGGGTGTATGATGATGAGACCTTAACAAAGATAATTAAATTGGTAGCCAATTTGCACGCGAAAAACCCTCGTTAAATATCAAGCGTTTTTTTCCTTCCATTGAGTGATTCTTACTCAAGATCCGAGATTGGCAGGGGTTGTTGGCCAAAGTCAAGCCCTTGTCCGTCAAAGATGTGTTTTAATCACGAGGCTTTGTTCCATATCGGTGTCGTGTCCAAGTTGTGGTTTGTTGGCCAAAGTCAAGACCACTTCTTGTCCATTGACATTGATTACGAAGCTTCCATGTCAATGGGTCCGCGCTTGACTGGGATCACTAGGTTTGTTGTGCCAAAGCCAAGGCCTAGTTGATTCAGAGGAAAATGGTTATGGTATATATTCGATATATAGGCATATATAAGATATATGTTGGGGACTTGGATGTCCACCTACTGGATCTAGGAGTTGGATGGGATCCAATTGATCTTCGAGATCTACCTAGTTAACTATCATACAATTTGTTGGCCAAAGTCAAGATTGTGTGATACTTAAACGGGATCCTAGCCCACTAGGAAACAACGGTTTCCCGAGTACTCGACAGAGGGTTAGAGGCTCGACGAAAAATAGTGGGAGGCAAGTATTGAATTTGCAACATTCGTTCGAATACTCGCTAAACGCGCTCATCTACATTTTACTCGTCATATTAATTAAAAGTATTATTAGGACTAATATTTTATGTTGTTTTTAAATATATATAGTTGGACTATATACAAACTCATTCAATATATAGTTGATTTTATAATTGGATTATAGTAATCAATATAATTGAATTAAAATGATAGTTGATTTTATAATTGGATTATAGTAATCAATATTAAAATTATAGTTGATTAAATAATTGGATTATTGTAATCATTATAATAAATAGTACCTTATTAAATTTGATTAAATAGTTGGACTATTGAAATCAAGAAAGAATTGAAAAGTTGATATTTAAAATATATAATATTGGATTAAATGTTTTAAATGATTTAATTTTCAATTGGGAATTAATAATAGGTTAATTTATTTGATAAAATAACTTATTATGACTAAGCCCATTATTAAGCAAATAGTAGAGCATAAAGTCTTTGGAAGATTTATGTGATGATGACTTTAGTGCTTAATTAATATACTTATAATAAATCTATCTTAAGATTTAAAAGTATTAAAATTGCAATTAATAATTCTGGAGAATTAATTGACTATTCTAGTGGAGAAAAGTCAAAGTTTGCAATTGGGCATGTAGCACAAGGTGCACATCGTTTCGATATCCGAAACCCAAGGCTTGGCCAAAGGTTTGTGAAATATGAAAAGGATAATTGACATATCCCAAAGTGACTACCATTTGGATATGGAAGACACGAAGGAATTAAAGAAAGGGCGAGGCTCTAACTTTAAAATATTTGTCAAAGTTATGTTTACTACTAGTATTGAAATTGGATTTTAAATACTTAGTGTGGTACATAAAATATATGTATTGACGTTCAGAATTCGCTGTGAGCTGGATACTGGCTTCAAGCCGAGATTTCTCTGCAATCGGAAACGGGACGAAAGTCGCTGTTTCGACCGTAGATACCTAAGTTTAGGAACTACCCTTTTTGGGTATGTACTTAAATTAGGAAATGTTATAATGTAACTAGTTTGACTAGAGACATTATCTCTATATCAGTGTTTAATCCGATGCGGATAAAACCTTTATATTCTAGAACACTAAAGTGTTTCATTATATAAAGATGATACTGAGATAAATACATTAGATGTAAATAACAGAATTTATATTTTGAATATAAATAAAATCTCAAACATATAAAATGACAAATAAATAGCTCAAATTGATTTGATCAATAGAGACTTATTTGTGGCATTGTTGTCTAGGACACAATTAAACAGACTCGTATATCCACACTTTTGAAGAGTGGATACTAGGACTGATTTGACTATTCAAATAAGGTCTACGAATCTAGTTTATTAGGTTAAATACCTAAAATACTATTTACTTGGTAATAGTAAAAGGGCCACCGATCTGTTAGCCCTATTCATGGTGAAGTAAGTGGGCCCATATCTAGCTAGGCTAGATGTGAACATGAATATTTCGTGACCTTAACGGATGTGACATCACGTTATGGTTATGTGTTTCTTTTGAAGAACACAGATCAGAAACTTTTGAAGTTTCGACACGAAGAAAACAAACAGATCGGCTATAGTATTATTCCGCCACGGTAAAACCGTAATGGAAAATACTTAAGCAGTAAGTTTCATACGTAAATGAAAGAGTACGGTATTCTTTCATATGAGGACTCCTCCCGAGACACGTTAGTTAGACGGTGTGTCCGAACCAAAAACCGAATTTTTGTTGGACATGATAAGGTTTATCATCCTTCAACAGGATATGTATTAACAGTGCAAAACTTATTTAGAATAAGGTTCCATAAAATCTGTTTGACAGATGTCATACAGGATATGAACAGAGAAGAAATGGGGTTTCTCATTCCTGATAATTTGGGTATGCCAGGCATGACGTTTGGATGATACCAAACTAAAAGACCCAAATTGGATAAGTGCCAATATAGGTTATCCTAAGGGAAACCTTAAGTATAGTACTTATGAATCCCACATGAGAACAATGTGATTGTTGCTCACCATGCGGTTTTCCTGAGAGAAATACCGATATGCAGTGGTCAGTGGGAGGATAGTGATACTCGATGAAAATCGGAGTAATACTGTTCAAGGCACGAAGTCCTTAATGGAACACAAATAGTTCATCTATGATGAAACTATACCATTAACTTCAAATACACAAGAAACTCGTAGATCGGATAGAGTCAGAAAACAACCTAGGGTATGGGTTTCTGCTCTAACCTCATAAAGATGTTAATCTTATGGAGGTGTACCATCCGACTACGTTTTGAGGAAGTGATACAAGGTATCGACTCTCTGTTATGGCAAAGTGCCATGAGTCCGAAATGGATTCCATGTATAACAACTATTTTGGATACTAGTTGTTGTACCATAAGGCATTGTGCCTATGGTACGTTAAACGTCTTCAAGGAAGACATACATGGAAGGCAACATACCAACGTACAAAGCTAGGCTTTTGACGAAAAGGTATCGTTATCAACATTGTGTTAATAACGGTTCAACCTTTTTACCTGTTGCCATGGTAATCCATTTTGAAGATGCTTGTTGATAACTGTATATTTCATTTATGAAATATGTCAGTTACAAATCAAAATCGCTTTCCTGAAAAGGAAACCTTTTGGAGGATGTTTACAACATCCTGACGATTTTGTATAACCGACAAACAAGGTTTGCGGGTTATTCGATCCATGTTTGGATCAATGCAAGCATAAGGTTCTTGGAACTGACGTTTTGAAATAATCATAATGGTTTATGATTTGACTCAAAACGAAATAATTCTTGTGTATATAAGGAGGTTAGTGGGAGAGCGCACTGACAGTGAAATTCCCATAAAAAAATTGGTGAAAGCTTGGTTTTCATAGATATTCTTTCAATAGAAATTCTCCGTAGAATTCTGGGGAGTAACAACCTTTATTCAAGGAATAAAAATCTACTGGGATAGATTTGGAGTTGTTAACACTCTCTGGGAAATTGTACATTTAAAATGTACTTGTATTGGTGTCTCATACGCTTCGAGCATATGGAGTCACAATCGGGTCAATCCAAGTGATAGTCACTGGATTGAAGTTAAGAACATCTGTTAGTATCTCTGAGAACTAAAGATGCTATCTTTTACTATGGAGAAGGAGAACTTGAAGTGACTGGGATCACTGCAGCAAGTTTCCAAACGATTAAATACTACGGTACTATAAAGTTTGAACACCGGGACAGTGAGCTGGAAATCTTCAAGCAAGATAACTGTTGCCGAATAAACAACAAATGCGGATTATTGCTGCAGCTGAGGCAGCAATAGAAGTCTTTTGGGTCGAAAGTAAATCTAATTAGATTAGATATAAGTTCTGTTAGCAGCTGAGCTAGGCGTCAGCACATGCTAAGGAATTAAAGGTCTCATCGACGATCCAGATATATACTTCTATATCATCTGATTCGTTCGGATCATACATCGTGGCGATGTGATGATCGTATAAATCGCGTCAAACGATAATCGAACAATCCGCTGACGAAAACCTTTTCCTCAGCCATTTGAGCGAACAGTACATAGTTCGGGTGTGGGACACTTGAGTGACTGGCTATGTGCCAAGTGGGAGATTGTTGGACAAAATGACCCATAGCGTCACTATTTGCACAGATCATTGTGTTGTTGTAGCAAATTAACTATGTAACAAGGAAATTGCACTCTCGTCATTTGTGATTAGATCACCATAGATATATAAATGAAGAGAGGTCCCTATGATTAGTTCCTGGATTGAGATGATATGAGACAGTATCAGTCCACGAAGGATTAATCATTAAATATCCCTAGCCGTAGTATTATCGAGACTGGACATCGATAATGCGGAATAGGCTAGTATTGCACTTGTGCGCGTTGTGAGGGCACAACGGCATAGTTCTCATATATATAAGTATTGGATACTTGTGCAAGTGCGATAGGAGGTCGTGTTTCACCGATGGTACGGGAAACAGCTTCGCTCTGGATAGACCCCTCGGAATCCCATTGGTATTATGACTATGTGTCTATGGGAGGCCGAATTCAAGGTAGGTGTGTATAGTCTTAACCTGAGACTTACATCGCTAATACTTATGATAATCGATAGACTTTGGTCTTGGTGGTACAGGGCTTTAACCGGTTCTGCGTACACCACTTCTGGGTTTATCAGAGAGTCGTAGTGTATTGGATGTGATGTCGAGACGGAAGTATCACTCCAGTCATAGTGGAGATGATGTCATGCATGATACGGTATTAGTACTCTTAAGTGATGCGCATCCAATCGTGATATTATGACTAGGTCATGAATATCCGATTATAGAGACTAGTTACCAGACATCCGATATGTGTTTCGGACGGGGCAGACACTTATCCAGCCCCAGCCCTAGCACGTGACTATCCGATACTGGACCGATATGCACAATACAATTGTATACTACGCTTGATACAGATCTAGATATTCTTTGATGAATATGTCCGGAGAACTTGGAAGACTTGGTGCTTTGCTAGGAGTCGACCTTGTCTCGTAAATCGGTAGAACTTAGTACTTGGTACGTACGTGATTCGGGCACTCCGACGACCGTATTTACTACCAACTTATCCGGGGATCTCATGGGTCGCTTCCCGATAATCCACCGATGACGCACAACTTGCACTCTTGAATAATCTGGGATTATATAGAAGAGAGAGAAAATTAATCTAGGATTAATACGGAGATATTTTATCTAGGATAAAATATCGTCTAGAGAGAGATAACGATTAATTTGGAATTAATCGGTAAATTAATATATTCGATATATTAAATGAAATTAGATTTCGACGCGGAATTAAAATTAGATTTTAATTCGGGCAAACGAGTTAATTTAGAATTAATTCGTTAGCGACGTAAATAATAATTTCGCTAGGCGCAATTATTTATTTAAATTCGATTGAATTAACGTCGCGACGTAAGATCGGTATTTCGGAAATATCGAACCCGAACGCGTGAGTGCACGTGGGCCCACTTTCATTTGGAAATGTGTGGGGCCCACATGACACATGTCATTCTAATGCATTGCATGTAGATTGTGTACATTGCACTCAATGTCATTGCATGGAAATGAGTGTTTGACACTCTAAGCCATTGCATGCTTTGTGTCATAATTTTATTATTAATTTAATAAATATTATGGCATAAATATAAATTGATTTTGGTAAATCATTTAATTACAACACAATTCAATCTCTCTCAAATTCTCTCTTCCTCTCACGGCAATGGTGGCCATTCTTCACTGGTTTTGAACCAGTTTGGGCGTGACAATAAGGGAAGCAAGAGTGGTTTCTCATGGTGAGAAATAAAGTGCTAGCACACTTACAAGTCTTGCGAAGGTGGTAGGGAGGTTCGACCATGAGGCGGGACTCATCCGATGGAGTTTGGAGCTTCGTTTTGAGACCCAACTGCCAAGACAGTGAGCATGGACTGGTTCCAGTGGCGTGAGCAAGGCAGTACGTTTTTGCCTTGATTCGTCTTCAAATCGACTTAACCGATCAATGTGAGTATTCCGCTACCTCCGTTGATGTATTCACGCATTATTTCATATCTTGATTTGATCTTGGGACCTTAGAATAAACCAACATATACTTCTAGTAGTGACACTTCCCAATGTCAATTACAAACTACTTTGTAACTGCGCACTATAAAATATATTATCGGGTCTTTGTCTAATATATACATATCACTAAATCATATTTGGTTTCAATCTAATCGTATTTAGATCGAATATGTATATAAAAGAAAGAAGTACTACCATAAATAAGTAATATTATGGAAAAAAAGAATTGTTCATATTCATGAATCAGACATAAATATGATGATCGGATTGGCACTCCGAGCACCAACCCTAACAAACTTTTGGATTCAAATAGGGAGAAAATTATGAGCGTGCATTCCAGGATCTTAAAATGAAGTTATACAGTGCACCGATTTTTGCACTACCCAACTTTGAGAATACATTTGAGATTGAATGTGAAGCATCGGGGATAGGCATTGGAGATGTTCTTATGCAAGAAAGCGGCCAATATCCTACTTTAGTAAGAAGCTTAATAGAGCAGTTTTGAGGTACCTCACATACGACAAGGTGTTGTATGCTCTAGTGAGAGCCCTTGAGACTTGGCAGTATTATCTATGGCCTCGAGAGTTTCTAATCCATACAGATCATGAGTCATTGAAGCAATTGAAGGGCCAAGGTAAGCTGAACAAGTGACACTTATAGTGGTTAGAGTTTGTTGAGACATTTCCATATATAATCCGCTACAAGCAAGGTAAGGAAAATATTGTCGACGATGCACTATCGCTTAAATATGTTTTACTTAATTCAATGAATGCCAGGATGTTGGGATTTGATTTGATTAAGGATCTATATGCATGTGATTCTGACTTTGAAAAGATTTATGCTGCATGTATAAAGTCTTCATTTTGTTCGTTTTACTTACATGATGGATTTTTATTTAAAATGAATAGGTTGTGTATTCCCGCTTGTAGTATGCGTGAATTGCTTGTGAAAGAAGCGCATGAGGGTGGTTTGATGGGGCACTTTGGTATTAGTCAGAAATTAGATGTTTTGCATGAGCACTTTTATTGGCCTAGAATGAAACGTGTTGTTGAGCGTATTTGTGATAGGTGTATAACATGTAAACAAGCTAAATCTAAATTGATGCCTCATTGGTTGTATCACTCAAAGTGACATGTGATTTGACGCTTGATGCGACTAGCGATTTGACGCTTGACGTGACTTGCGTGCCGCACTCGAATTCGAAATACGAATGCGCTCGCAAACACGCTCGGGCTCGGGTTCGCTAATTCCAAATTAACGAATTTTCCGTTGCAACGTAATTAAATGATTACGCCTAGCGAAATCACTATTCACATCGCTAACGAATTAATTCTAAATTAATTCGTTCGCCCGAATTAAAATCTAATTTTAATTCCGCGTCGAAATCCAATTTCGTTTAATATATCAAATATATTAATTTATCGATTAATTCCAAATTAATCGTTCTCTCTCTTTAACGATACTTTATCCGAGATAAAATATCTCTGTAATAATCCCAGATTAATTTTCTCTCTCTAGAAATTAATCTTCTCTATTTACTAATTAATCCCAGATTAATCATAGTGCGAGTCATACATCATCGGTGAATCTCTTTGGAAGCGACCCATGAGATCTCCGGATATGTTGGCAGTAAATACGGTCGTCGGACTATCCGAACACGTAAGTACCTCGCACTACGTTTATACCGATTTACAAGACAAGGTTGACTTCTAGCAAAGCGCCATGCCTACCCAATTCTCCAGAAATATTCTTACAGGAATATATAGATCTGTATCAAGCGTAGTATACCGTAGTATTGCGTATATCGGCCCAGTATCGGATAGTCACGTGCTAGGGCTGGGGCTGGATAAGTGTCTGCCCCGTCCGAAGCACATGTCGGATGTCTGGTAACTAGTCTCTATAATCGGATATGTATGACCTAGTCATAATATCCCGATGGTTGCGCAACACTTAAGAGCATTAATACCGTATCCTGCGTGACATTATCTCCACTATGACTGAAGTGATACTTCCGTCTTGACATCACACCTAATACACTACGACTCTCTGATAAACCCAGAAGTGGTGTACGCAGAACCGGTTAAAGCCCTGTACAACCAAGACCAAAGTCTATCGATTATCGTAAGTATTAGCGATGTAAGTCTCAGGTTAAGACTATACACACCTACTTTGATTTCGGCCTCCCATAGAACA
>SKCR01022095.1:0-15213 GCA_019454045.1 Zanthoxylum bungeanum
CCCCCTTTTCCACGATGCTTTGCCGCGCCGGTTGACGTGTGTTCAGATTGGATGTGAGATGTGTTCAATCGGGCATACTTGGTTGATATGATTGGTTCTAGTCTTGTACGTGTGACGTGATGCGCATGGGCTTAGCATGTTGGTCTAAAGGTCCTCTCTTTGAGAGATCAAGAGCCCCAAAAGGTCACCTTTACGACAGTGCTTCGCCGCGCCCCTTTATTTTCTGTTTATTGCATCCTATTTCATGCGTCAGGTCCGTGTCCGTTCGAACGCGTTCACGAACGCAACTCGAACGCGCATAAATTTTGCCTTATCATGCATCAGGTCTCATTTCCGTTCCAACTCGTTTACGAACGCTACTCGAACGTGAGCATTCTGTTTCATTTCCGTTCGAACGCGTTTACGAACGCTACTACTCGAACGTGAGCATGCTGTTTCATTTCCGTTCGAACGCGTTTACGAACGCTACCCGAACGTGAGCATTCTGTTTCATTTCCCTTCGAACGCGTTTACGAACGCTACACGAACGTGCACACACTGAACTGAGTCTGTCTTATTATATCCATGCATAATTGCCTATTGGTTGATCTTTCTTATGCAAATGTGTCAATGTATTACAATTTGTATGCTTATGTCATGATAATATTTGAGTATTATTTCTTGCGGTATATCCGATGGAAACCCAGACGTAAATTCCGTAGCCGACTCTGAATGGACGGTAGTGCGGTCTGTACTTGGGCTACAATTCCACGTACCGTTTGGAAGAGTGCCAATATGTGTGCTTGTATGGTCAATATGTGTGCTTGTATGGTCAATATGTGTGCTTGTGTTTTCTTGAATGTAATATGTAAAATTGTATGTTCGTTGCTATCTTGATATATGTTAAGCATGCAATTTTAAATATGAGATATATGTAAATGCGTACATGAGTTTTATTTTACACATGAGAATTTAGAAGCATGATACTATTGGAAATAAGTGTTACTTAAGCTTAGTTAAATTATTACATGAATCCTTTCATTACAAGTGACATAAGTAAGGGACCATTCCGAACCCAACGGTTTGAGGTCTTCCCTTGCGAGGGGTGAGTGCGGCCTTAAATCTTTGTCCCGGTTCACACCGGGTGGCGACTCCATGTTATTCAGTACTTCCCAAACTAGGCCGCGAGCCTAGGAACGGCGTCGCTCAGGTCCTGTGTCCTACAGGAGCGGGCTTACTCTTAAGCCAAGCCCCTTAGGCTCTTATCGCTTGGTGTCAGGAATAAACAACGAGTCCTCCAAACTAGTATGTCACAACGAGCTACAAGTAATGATTTATCTAGGTGCCTTCACAGCTTTTCCCCGAAGGGTAGTGAGTGAAGGAAGACACCCAACCATCACCTAGCTTCAACAAAGCCTTTGATTAACCCCCTCAACCCACTATCGAAATGGTCAACTAATGCACAAATTATACACATCACAAGACATGATTTCGAGGCCGATTCTCTAAATCCCCAGTGGAGTCGCCAGACTGTAGACAACAGAACCTAGGCGACGCTTTTTCTAGGCTCGCGGCCTATTTGAGAATACGAAATAACATGGAGTCGCCACCCGGTGTGAACCGGGATAAAGATTTAAGGCCGCACTCACCCCTCGCAAGGGAAGACCTCAAACCGTTGGGTTCGGAATGGTCCCTTACTTATGTCATTGTGATGATATAATTTGTGCACTAAATCAACCGCACCTATCCAATAATCATGCTCAAGGGTACTTAGATCTAACATGCTTTCATCCAAATAATTCCACGCAATGTAACACAACAAGCATATTAAACCATTAAATCAACATGTACGAATCATTACCCAAACGCATCATAAACTAAGAACATGCATAGTGAACAACCTAAACATGCTTTAACAAATAATAACAAATTAAATTAA
Source organism: Zanthoxylum bungeanum (assembly GCA_019454045.1). Taxonomy (NCBI): domain Eukaryota; kingdom Viridiplantae; phylum Streptophyta; class Magnoliopsida; order Sapindales; family Rutaceae; genus Zanthoxylum; species Zanthoxylum bungeanum. The sequence goes on from SKCR01022095.1 coordinate 1,919, forward strand.
ACCATGCTTCAAATAATAAACAAATAACCTAAAGACTATAACATGCTCAAATACAAGTTTGGATGGGACAAAACATATGTCTCTTAAGTGGTACGTGGCGTTGTATCCTGAGTACAAACCGCACTACCGTCCATTCGGATTCGGCTACGGAATTTACGTCCGGGTTTCCATCCTATATACCACAAAATGGAACACATGTCCCGCCCATCCAACAATCAAATCATGCCTCAAACGACTCTCATGCAATTATATATCAAAGTAAAATAAAATAAAGAATAAAGAAGATAGGTAAAAGGTGCCCTCAGGTCTAACCTCTTTTGTCGTCTAAGAAAGGGCGTTACATGTCCGTTGGAAGGGTGAATGATCCGCTACTCTTTTAGTTCACCAACTCAACGTCTTTCCTCGATATCTTTCTGTTCGGGCTGCTGTTTCAAGTCCGTTTCGCGGCTGCTTCGCTGCTACGTTTCAGGTCACTGTCTTGATGGTTTAGCGGACTGTTTTAGGTGATTTTGAAGGCTTAGGGAGGTGCGTTTGTGAGGATTTTTTAGGGAAACTTTATGGAGGTTTTGGGGATGGTGTTTAAGTGATTTTAGGACGGTTTTGGGGGCTAAGGACGCAACAAAAACCGACCAGAACAGAAGGTGAACTGCGGCAGTTCACAGGTGCAGTGGGGTGTTTTCAGGGACTGTTTTGGGTGATTTTGAAGGCTTATGGAGGTGCGTTTGTGGGGATTTCTTAGGGAAACTTTATGGAGGTTTTGGGGATGGTGTTTAGGTGATTTTAGGACGTTTTGGGGGCTAAGGACGCAACAAAAACCGACCAGAACAGAAGGTGAACTGCGGCAGTTTACAGGTGCAGTGGGGTGTTTTCAGGGACTGTTTTGGGTGATTTTGAAGGCTTATGGAGGTGCGTTTGTGGGGATTTTTTAGGGAAACCTTATGGAGGTTTTGGGGATGGTGTTTAGGTGATTTTAGGATGGTTTTGGGGGCTAAGGACGCAACAAAAACCGACCAGAACAGAAGGTGAATTGCGGCAGTTTACAGGTGCAGTGGGGTGTTTTCAGGGACTGTTTTGGGGCTGCGAATGGGGCTGTGTTTGGAGGGTGTTTAGTGCGAATTTAGGGCTGTTAATAAGGTTTATTTGAGGGTGTTTTAAGGCTGTGAATGGGGGCTGGAACTCGGCAATGGAGGGTTAAGTTAGGGCTTGGGCGTGAAGGGTGTTGATGATGGAGGGAAGATGCGGCAATGGAGGCTATTGGATCTTAAAGGCTCAGCAATGGAGGCTTCAGGGGGATGCTTGGGCGTGCAATGGAGGCTTAAGAGAATGCTTTAGGCGTGTGAGAGAGGTGTATGAGCTAGGGTTTTGAATGGGGGGTGAAAGCCTCTTTTATAGGCAAAGAGAGAAGACTTTCCTAATTAGATTAGGAAGGAATCTCCTAATTGATTTCTAATAAGGAATGCATCTCCTAATTAGGATTTGGGATTGATTTGATTGGTAATGATTTGATTTGATTTCTTTTATTTAGGTAAGGATTTAACAAGATTTAAACATGTGATAAATATACATATACCTAAATAAAGGGGCTTTCGGCGTGAATCACATCTTTTGGGCATGGATTTGGTTTGACTTGGTTTGACTTGGTTTGACTTGGCTATTTGGGCTTGGTTTGGGTTAGGTATGTGGTCTATGGGAGTTTTGGGCCTAAGGTGAGCTTTGAAACGGAAGTCCAACAAGCAGCCGAAGCTAAACAACGAGATTAAATCCATCCAAAATTCTATTTTCCAACTTTACCCTTCCAACGTCCGTTTCCCGCGACTTTCATGACTAAAGAAGTAGTTGCCTCCATACGAGACTCCTCATTGGGCTAATGTGTAAAAATGCCATGCCTACAGTAACGGGTAGAAGTAAATACTTATGCTAGCGGAGAGAGGAAATGGAGAGATTTGATCTAGGATCAATGTGTAAAGTATCCATCTGTATATCATTTTTATTTTTATACGCGCTTTATTATGTGTTTAGAATGCATGTTTAAGGGTGTATGATGATGAGACCTTAACAAAGATAATAAATTGGTTGCCAATTTGCACGCAAAAACCCTCGCAAAATATTAAGCGTTTTTTCCTTCCATTGAGTGATTCTTACTCAAGATCTAAGACTGGCATTGGTTTGTTGGCCAAAGTCAAGGCCTTTGTCCGTCGAGGATGTGTTTGAATCATGAGAGCTTTATTCCATATTGGTGTCTTGTCCAAGTCGTGATTTGTTGGCCAAAGTCAAGATCACTTCTTGTCCATCGACATTGATTACGAAGCTTTCCAAGGTCATTGGGTCACGCTTAACTAGGATCACTAAGTTTGTTGTGCCAAGGCCAAGGCTTAGTTGATTCAGAGGAAAAAGGTTAGGTAATATATTGGATATGTTGGCATATATAAGATATATGTTTCGGACTTGGATGTCCCCATACTGGATCTAGGAATTGGATGGGATCCAATTGATCTTAGAGATCTACCTAGTTAATTATCATACAATTTGTTGGCCAAAGTCAAGATTGTGTGACATTTAATGGGATCCTAGCCCACTAGGAAACACGGTTTCCCGAGTACTCGACAGAGGGTTAGAGGCTCGCCGAAAAATAATGGGAGGCAAGAATTAAATTTGCAATATTCGTTTAATTACTTGCCATACGCGCTCAATCAAATATTATTCGTCAATTAAATTAAATGTTAGTTGGACTAATATTTAATCGTTGTTTTAAAACAATTGGACTGTATTCAAACCATTCATTTATAATTGATTATATAATTGGATTATAGTAATAAATGTATTTGATTTATTATAGTTGATTAAATAGTTGGACTATAATAATCATTATAATAAATAGTACCAAAAATCGTTGATTAAATAGTTGGACTATTAGAATCAAGATAAAATTGAAAGATTAGCATTTAAAACATAATCCTAGGGAAAATGTATTTAAATGATTTAATTTTCACAAATTGAGAATAAAATTTCAGGATGGTCCTGGAAACTAATAAGTTACTTTATTTGATAAAATAACTTATTAGGCCTAAGCCCGGAGTTAAGCAAATAGTAGAGTATAATCTTTGGAAGATTAATGTGATGATAACTTTAGTGCTTAATCCATTATTCTTGCCAATTAGACTCCTTAATTTCTTTATCAGAACTAAGGATTAGATCCTTAAAGTATGATATATAAATTGAAGGATCTTCATAAATATATACTTAGATTTTAGAAGTATTAATTGCAATAGTAAACTCTTGGAGAGTTAATGGCTATACTCAAGGAGTCAAAGCCAAAAGTTTGCGATAAGGCAAGAACCGCAAGGCGCATCTTATTTCGACATTCCAGAAGGCCAAGGCTAGGCCGAATGCTTCTGAGATGTGGAAAATGGCAAAGGCAAAATCATTATAATCTTCTGGGAAGATAAAGGACATATCCCAAAATGTCTGCCTAAACTGTAGAAAACGGGATTGCGGAAGCGTGACTGCCGTTTGGACAAAGCAGACATGAAGGAATTGAAGAACGAGCAAGGCTCTGACTTCAAATATTTTTTTCATAAACATGTTCACTACTAGTATTAAAATTGGATTTTAGATACTTAGTGTGATACATCAATATGTACTGATGTGCAGAATCTGCTATGAGCAGGATACTGACTTCAGATGAGATTTATCTGCGAATTGAAAACGGGACGAAAGTCGTTGTTTTAACCGTAGATACCTAAGTTTAAGAACTACCATACAAGTGTGTACTTAAATTAGGAAACTGTTAAAATGTCACTAGTTTGACTAGAAACATTATCTCTATATCAGGGTTTAATCCGCTGCGGATTTACCTTTATATTCTAGAACACTAAAGTGTTTTATTTTATAAAGATGATATTGAGATAAACACATTAGATGTGAATAACATAATTTATATTTTGAATATAAATAATATCTCAAACATATAACATGACAAACAAATAGCTCAAACTGATTTGATCAGAAGAAACTTAAAAGTGGCATTGTTGTCTGGGACACAATTAAACAAGACTCGTATATCCACACTTTTGAAGAGTGGGTACTAGGAAAAATTTGATTCTAATCAAATAAAGTCTACGAATCTAGTTTATTGGACAAAGTGCCTATAACACCTTTACTTGGTAAAAGTGCAAATGCCACCGATCGGTTAGCCCTAGTTCATAGTGACGTAGTGGGCCCATATCTAGCTAGGCTAGAGGTGGATATGAATATTTCGTGACCTTTACGGATGTGGCATTGCGTTATGGTTATGTGTTTCTTTTGAAACACAAATCAGAAACTTTTAGAGTTTTGACACGAAATAGACAAACAGATCGGCTAAAATATTAACCTGTCACGGTAAAACCGTAATGGAAAATGCTTAAGCAATAAGTTTCTAATACTTGAAAGAGTACAATATTCTTTCAATGAGGACTCCTCCCAGAACACGTCAATTTGACGGTGTGTCCGAACTGAGTAACCAAATTTTATTGGACATGATAAGGTTAATCATGAGTCGCTCTGAGCTACCATTTCCTTCAACGGATACACATAAACAGTGAAGAACCTATTTTGAATAAGGTTCCATAAAAATCTGTTTGACAGAATTCATATTAGATATGAACAGGAAAGAAACCAGGTTTCTCATTCCTGAAGATTTGGGTATGCTAGGCATATGTTTAGATGATACCAAACTAAAACCCAAATTGGATAAGTGCCTATTTGTAGGTTATCATAGGGATACCAAAGTATAGTACTTATACAACTCACATGAGAATAATTTAATTGTTGCTCACCATGCGATTTTCCTAAGAGGAATACCTATATGCAGTGGTAAGTGGGAGGATAGTAAAACTCGATGAAAATCGGAGTGATACTGTTCAAGGCACCGAATCTTAATTGAATACAAATAGTTCATCAAGGATGAAACTATAACCAGTAATCTTCGAATACACAAGAACTATGTAAGTCGGAGAGAGTCAGAAAACATCATGGGTATGGGTTTCTGATCTCACCTAATAAAGATGTCAATCTTATTGAGGAACACCAACTGACTACGTATGAGGAAGTGATATCCCCATTATGACAAAGTGTCATGAGTCTGAAATGGATTCCATGTATACCAACTATGTTTGGACACTAGTTGATGTACCGCAAGGTATTGTGCTTATCGGTACTATATAAGTCTTCAAGGAAGACATACATGGATGGCGACATACCAACGTATAAAGCTAGGCTTTTAGCGAAAAGGTATCGTTATCAACATTGTGTTGATTACGACGAAACCTTTTACCTGTTGCCACGGTAAATCCATTAGAATAATGCTTGCTAATGCTGCATATTTAATTTATGAAATATGATAGCTGAATGCCAAAACCGCTTTCCTTAACGGAAACCTTTTGGAGGATGCTTATAACATCCTGACGGTTTTGTCGTACCAAAACAAGCAAACTAGGTTTGCAGGTTATTCGATCCATGGATGGATTGAAGCAAGCATTTCGTTCTTGGAATTATTGTTTTGATGTAATCATAATGGTATATGATTTAATTCAAAACGAAAAAGATTCTTGTGTATATAAGAGGGTTAATGGGAGCGCACTGAAAGTGAATGTCCTGTATAATAATGATGACATATCATTTCTTGGAAATGATATTCCCAAAATAAAATCGGTGAAAGCTTGACTTTCGTGAAAATTCTCCGTAGAATTCTTGGGAGAAACAACCTTTATTCTAGGAATAAAGATCTACTGGGATAGATTTAAAGTTGTTAAGACTCTCCGAGAACTACTACATTGAAAAATGTATGTGACCTGGCGTCTCATACGCTTTGAGCTTATAGATTCACAAATAGGCCAATCCAAGTGATAGTCACTGGATTGATTTTAAGAACATCCTTAAGTATCTTAGAGAACTAAGGATGATGTCTTAAACTATGGAGAAGGAGAACTTGAAGTGACTAGGATCACTGCTGCAAGTTTCCTAACCGATAATAAACGGTACTACAAAGTTTGAATAACAGAACAGTGAGCTGGAAATCTTCCAAGCAAGATACTGTTACCGAATAAATAACAAAAGTGGATTATTGCTGCAGCTGAGGCAGCAATAGAGCCATTTGGGTCGATAATAAATCTAATTAGATTAGATATAGTTCTGTTAGCAGCTGAGCTAGGCTACAACACAGGCTAAAGAATTAATGGTCTCAGCGACGATCCAGATATATACTTCGATATTCATCTGATTCGTTCGGATCATACATCGTGGCGATGTGATGATCGAATAAATCGCATCAGATGATAATCATGCAAATCCGCTAACGAAAGCATTTCCTCAGTAATTTGAGCGAATCGTACATAGTTCGGGTGTAAGACACTCGAGTGACTGGCTATAGGCCAAGTGGGAGATTGTTGGACAGTTATGACCGATAGCGTCACTATTTGTATAGATCATGGTGTTGTTGTACAAATTAACTATGTGACAAAGGAGATTGCTCTCTTATCATTTGTGATTAGATCACCTAGATATATAAATGATAGGAGGTCCTTATGATTTGTTCCTGGATTGAGATGATATGAGACAGTATCAATCCACGAAGGATAAATCATTAAATATCCCTAGTCAGAGTATTATCGAGATTGGACATCGATAATGCGTAAAAGACTAGTATTACACTTGTGCGCGTTGTGAGGGCATAACGGTATAGTTCTCATTTATTTGGGTATATGATACTCATGCAAGTGTAGTAGGAGGTTGTGTTTTACCGATGGTACGGAAAACAGCTTCGCTCTGGATAGACCCATCGGAATTCCATTGGTAGTATGACTATGTGTCTATGGAAGTCCGAAATCAGGGTAGGTGTATTTGGTCTTAACCTGAGACTTGCACCGCTAATACTTGCGACAATCAATATGCTTTGGTTTTAGGTCGTCCAGGGCTTTAACAGGTTCTGTGTACGCCTCTGCTGGGTATATTGAGAATCGTAGAGTGTTGGGTGTGATGTCAAGATGGAAGTATCACTCCAGTCATAGTGGAGATGATGCTCACGTAGGATACATAACTCGTTCTCTAATATGCTGCAGCTATCAGGATAAAATGACTAGGTCATGTTTATCCGATTATAGAGACTAGTTACCAGAGATCCGATATGTGCTTCGTACGGGGCAGACACATTTCCAGCCCAGGCCTAGCACGTGACATTCGATACTGGATCGAAATACGCAATACTACGTATACTACGCCTGATATAGATAGCTTATTCCTGTAAGCATGTTTCTGGAGAATTGGGTAGGCATGGCGCTTTGCTAGAAGCCAACCTTGTCTTGTAAATCGGTATAAACGTAGTACTAGGTACTTATGTGTTCGGATAGTCCGACGACCGCATTTACTGCCAACATATCTGGGGATCTTATGGGTGGCTTCCCGAAGATTCACCGATGACGTATGACTCGCACTTTATTAATCTGGGATTAATGAGATGAGAGAGAAAATTAATCTGGGATTAATTGCGGAGATATTTTATCTAGGATAAAATATCATTTAAAGAGAGATAACGATTAATTTGGAATTAATCGATAAATTAATATATTTGATATATTAAACAAAATTGGATTTCGACGCGGAATTGAAATTAGATTTTAATTCGGGCAAACGAGTTAATTTAGAATTAATTCATTAGCGACATGAATTGTGATTTCTTTAGGCATAATCATTTAATTACGTCGCAACGGAAAATTCGTTAATTTGGAATTAGCGAACCCGAGCCCGTGATTGATTGCGAGCGCATTCGCATTTTGAATTCGAGTGCGGCACGCAAATCACATCAAGCATCAAATCGCTAGTCGCATCTAGCGTCATATCATTCGTCAATCAAGTGATGGATGTCTTTCACTTTGAGTGATTGACACCAGTCACTATTCATTGATTGATGGGAGTTGATGTTGGTAGTTGGCAAGCCTTTATTGGCTTGACCTTTTGGAAAAGAAAAATTTGTATATGTTTATTTATTTTTTGAAAACAAATGATGTATACACTTTTTGTAACAACCAACAACACTCTTCTCTTTTTCTTCATCTCTCATACACGCCCAAAGTGGGCTATTTTTTCTTCCTCTTTTCTGGTTCACTGCCGTGAATGGAGGAGAAGCAACTTGATGATTTTTGTGGCAAAAATCAAGAGTGCTAGAACACAATGGAGTCTTACGAAGGTGATAGGGAAACCGCACACGTGAGCAAGGAATCAACACAAAGCTTGGAGCTCCAAAGTTGATGATTGCCGATTCTTGGAGGAGCAAAACAATGCAGTTTTCCGTGAGCCTTGGAGCACTTCAAAGGGCTTAAAAAGTTTTGTTCTTCGACGCATCGCTCAACCGATCATTGTGAGTATTCCGTACCTCCTTGAATGTATTCGCACTTAGTTTTTTATGCTTGTTAATCGATCCTCGGGACCGTAGAAACTCCAACAAGAGATGGATTGGATTGGTAATGTAAAGCGAAGATTATAAAAAGCACTTAAAAGTTATTAGTATATAGAAACAGCAAAGCGTCGGGAATCCCTTTTGTATCAAATTCCTATATTCAGATGTTGATTCCTTTTATTACTCAATTGAAGGTTTCACATCCCAAACCAACAATAGGAAGATAATTCAATTTAAAGCGTATTAAGTTCTAAGGTAATTGATGAATTATTTTCTCTATGTTAACAACACACAAAGTTATCGTTATGACCTATCTAACATCGACAATATACCCACATGCAATACTGTAGTAGAAGATTAACTCATAAAATAACTTTACCAGTCACAACTGGGTTCCCCAATCACATAGAGAAGAGACATGATTATTCCTATATGCAAGTTGGTAAAACACAATCTTTAGATTATAAATCGAAAGATAATAAAGAACAATGAATCATCAATTATGTTACAAGAGTTCATCCTTAGCTTTGCCTAGGAAATTAGTTCTTCATGTAGAAGAGAGATATAGCCCTGATAAATTGGAGAGACATCATGTCTGGCTTGAAACGTCTTCGTTCTTCTCTCTTAAATATGTGTTTCTAACTCTTTGTTGTGTGTTTCTCTTTGTTTTTCTCCTCCTCTAGGATTTTGGACGAACTTGGGTTTATATAAGGAAGTCACAGAGACCATATATGCATGAAATATGTCCGAATTAAGTTTCTGGGACATGACGGGGCTGGCATCGCGGCGCACCGTGGCACCAGCTACTTCTTCTGGTTTTTGCCTCTTCTACGTTTCAGCTATTCCCGCGTACTTCTGATGAGTCCGTAAGGTCCCGAAACACTTATAATTGCCCAAATACCCATGTTCCATTACTTCCTAATAGCAAGACATAAAATAAACTATAATTAGGATCAAATACTTGATAATCAAGCCAAATTAGCTATGTTCAAAGTACATTTTCATGCACTTATCACCATACCATCTAGATATACTGGGAGAGTTGTAAGACAACCTGAATGCTATTTAGGAATGGTGAGGTGCTAGGTGTTGCATCTTGTGATGGTATAGATGATCTATTGACCTATCGTAGTGCAATGGAAGATACTAATAAAGAGGAATGGCCCAAAGCCATGAACTTCGAGATGGAGTCTATGTACTGTAACTCAGTCTGGGAACTTGCAGACCAATGTGATGGAGTAAAACCAATAGGTTGCAAGTGGATATACATGAGAAAAAGAGGAATAGATGGGAAAGTATAGACTTTCAAGGCTAGGCTAGTGGCAAAGAGTTATACCTAGAAAGAGAGAGTTGACTATGAAGAGACTTTCTCGCCAGTAGCCATGCTTAAATCCATCAGGATTATTCTTTCTATTGCCACATATTATGACTATGATATTTTGCAAATGGACGTCAAGACTGCATTCTTGAATGGAAATCTTGATGAGAGTATCTACATGGTACAACTAGAAGTGTTCATAAACCAAGATCGGGAGCAAAAGGTTTGCAAGTTGCAAAGGTCCATTTATGGACTTAAGCAAACATCTAGATCTTGGAATATAAGGTTTGATACTACAATCTAATCTTACAACTTTAAGCAGAACATCGATGAGTCTGTGTCTACAAACGCATCATTGATGGTAAGGTGGTTTTTGTTGTGTTATACTCGATGATATTTTACTTATTGGGAATGATATAAAGATATTTTTGGACGTGAAAATCTAGCTAGCTAACCAATTCCAAATGAAAGATTTGGGAGAGGCAAGTTATATACTTGAGGATCCAGATCATTAGGGATCACAAGAAACGAATGTTAGAAATGTCTCAAGGATCCTATATCGACAAGATTCTTGTACGATTTGGATGCAGAATTCCAAGAAAGGTAATTTACCTTTCAGGCATGGAATTCATTTGTCTAAGGAACAGTCTCCTAAGACATGTCAAGCAGTTGAGGAGATGAGACATATACCATATGCTTCAGTAGTTGGAAGTCTTATGTATGTTATGTTATGCACGAGACCAGACATCTGTTTTACAGTAGGAGTAGTCATTAGGTTTCAATCCAACCTAGGATTAGATCATTAGGTAGCAGTGAAACATATTCTCAAGTATCTTAGGAGAACGAGGAATTATATCCTTGAATATTCTATTAAAGATATGATCTTGAGAGGATATGCTGACTCTAATTTTCAGACAGATGTTGATTCTAGGAAATCACCATCTGGATCAGTGTTCACCCTAGATAGTTGGGCTATAATATGGGGGAATATAAAGCAATCTTATATTGTTGACTCTACCATGGAGGCTGAATATGTAGCAGCTTGTGAAACAGCTAAGAAAGCAGTCTGGCTCCCTAAGTTCTTGGCAGATCTGGAAGTTGTTCAAGATATGGATAAACCACTCACACTTTATTGCGATAATAGTGGTGCAATGACGAATTCTAAAGAACCAAGAAGCCATGAGCGGGGTAAGCATATTGAGAGAAAATATCACCTCATCAAGGAGACAGTGCAGAGAGAAGATGTCGTTGTCACGCAGATTCCATCCACAGACCTTATCGACTATAGTTTTTGAAGGTTACCTAAACGGTTTAAGATTACATGACATGTCCCATATGCTGTAGTTCAAGTGGGAGATTGTTGGAATATATGCCTTAGAGCTTCATGTATTGTAAACGGAATTGATTATTGTAATAATAATAAATGCATTATTTATTTATCAAAGTTATTTGATTTATATCAATATTGTCCAATTGTCTTGTTTACCTTGATTACACTTGTATTTTCAGACTTAGTGTATGTTTGATGCACAAGAGGATTTAAGTCTGAAGTTAGTAATCTAAATAGACCATAGAGAGCAAACAAAGAAGGTACTTTGTTTGTGGTTTATCTATAGCTGCGATCCATTCTATATTTATATGACGATCTTGATTCGGGATCGTTCATATGGTGACATGAGAATGGAGGCACCTTGTATGATGAGATCAAATAGGACTGGATTAAGATAAATATGAATTTTTTTTAATATCCGTTAACCGAAGAAATTCATTTTATCTTCTAGATGGTCATATATGGATTCAATCTTAATCCTGAGTGTACTATGAACTCCTGCATGTCAGACTATGCCCTTTGAATTACCGTAGTGAGGTTGGTGTTGCATTCCCAGCCAATAACTACGTATTTTGGGGATATGGTTTGGTGTGTAGCTGGGAATATTTTAGATAGCTATGGAATTCACTCATTCTTACGAGAAGTAGAAGAATATCTCTTTTAAGAATTGATTCGGGACTTGAACAATTTGAGTGCTCAACTCTTCTATTACAAATAGAATGTTTTATATTCATAATTTTTATGAATTAATTGTTCATTATAGAATCAATGATGCTTAAGAGATAAAATATTTAGAGGGGTTTAACGGACTTATGACCCGACTCTATTTATGAGATATTCGTGAAGGGCTATATCCCTATGTAATGACTATATCGATGGACACCGAAATTGTTTGGCTTATTTTACATCTACGATAATGAGAGTACAACTTCGAGTTTTTAGTGGAATAACGCGAAGTTAATAATTCATAATATTTGATTAAAAGGTTTAATTAATATTTTGGGATTATTGGAGCTCGGAACCGTATGGCCATTTAGTCCTCGTACTAACTTGATTAACTATAGCAAACCTAATATAATTAGATTGTCTAATAATATGCTCACATTATATTTATATAGTATTAATGAGATTAATAATATTTTTTTGTCACAAATGAAAACTATGTTAAATTAGTTTAACTTAATGTTTTCTAGAATTCTTTGATTATGAGATAAATCAAATCATGATTATGAGATAATCATTTTAGTAATAATTATGAGATAGTTACTGCAACATAATTGAAGGTAATTAAATCATTATTAAGATAATGATTTTTTATTTACCTTGAAGACAAAGCTATATGGCTTACCATGCTCTCCAACTTATTATGTCTATTAGGTGGCATGTATATACCTAATGGTTTTGTCATTAGCTAAAGACATCTTATGATTTGGTACGGCCTTCACATTTATGTGTTTGCCATTAAATGCTTAATGACAAAGGTGGTTGGCATTTGGAAGAGAATATTTTCTCTACCACCTTCACTCAATAGTTCGGTGATCATTTGAGGAAATTCAAGCTTTCACACAAGTTTTAATAAGGTAGAGAGAAATACAAAATCCAGAATTTTTCTTCAATAGTTGAGAAAAAATTTAATTTCTCAAGTGTTAAGAATTGAAAGAAAAATAAAAGTGAATTAGATATTTGATCCCCTTCATCATATCTTTCTAAGGCCAAAAATATTTTGTGACAATACAACTTCATTCTCTAAATTGTTTAGAGTTTGATTTTATACTTCTCTAAAAAGTTTAGAGTTGATCTTTGTGAGTGAAGCCCACACTTCGGTTTATTGGTTTTGAGTCATAGTTCAGAAGATCGGGTGGTTTATCCAAGAGTTGGGTATCAAAAGAAACTCATCTACATCAAAGGAACAAAATCCATTCGTTAAGAGTTGGAGGATTTCGGCTATAACAAAAGGAGAAGGCAAAGAAAATTTTAAAGGTCCATACCAGAGCCGGTTCCCATATTAGCAACTTTCACTGCTCTAAGGAAAGTCGTTTCCTACAGTACAAAGCTTTAGTTTACCAAGTGATACAACTGTGGTAAACATGTCAGCTGGATTCTCGCTTCCAACGATCTTATATAATTTCAATGCTTTTTCATCTAAAAGTGAACGTATGAAATGGTATCGCAAATGAATATGCTTGGTTCTTGAATGAAATGCTGGATTCTTTACT
>SKCR01022096.1:0-15434 GCA_019454045.1 Zanthoxylum bungeanum
GGTGAACTTGTGGATCCAGTGGTAAACGTCTCCATGAATTTGCATATCTGATCCAGCTTGGTATTGACTGCTGTATTGACTCCACTTTCATAAATTCCTACAATTCTTTGGATCATGCTCCTTTCTGTTGGCCACAAAGAATTGTTGTTGGCCATTTCTTCAATTAGGTCCCAGGCTTGATCTTCTCCTTTTGCCATCAGGGCTCCTCCAGCAGCAGCATCGATTGTGGTTCTCATTATTCCAGAAACTCCATTATAGAAAGTTTGGACTTGAAGCCATTTTGGAATCTCATGATGAGGACATTTCCGGAGCAAATCTTTGTACCTTTCCCAAGCTTCGTAGAGAGTTTCCGAGTCTTGTTGTACAAAGGATGTGATGTCATTTCTCAGTTTTCAGTTCTGGCTGGTGGAAAGTACTTTGCAAGAAATTTGGTGGCTAAAATGTTCCAGTTGTGATGGAACCTGCTGGTAGTGAATGTAGCCAAGCTTTAGCTCTGTCCTTCAAGGAGTATGGAAAACACGCAGTCTAATTGCTTCTTCAGCCTCTCGGTTGTAATTGAAAGTGCCGCAAACTTCCAGGAAGTTGCTGATGTGGGTATTAGGTCTTCAATTGCATTTCCTCCAAACTGAACTGACTGCTGAATCATCTGAATGCATGTTTTGATGTCACCCGCATTTGCTGGTAAATGAGGAAGTACAATACAAGAAATGAGTTTGTCAGCCACCGGAATGGTTCTGTCTCGAATGGGAATTGGTGGTGCAACATTCAAAGGTTCAGGTTCCATGTTGACTAAAGCTTCTTGGCCTTCTCGCCGTTCCCTTCTCAACTGTCTGATGGTTCTTTCAATTTCCGGGTCAAGCGGTCGAAGTTCAAAGCTTCTGGTTCGTCTCATAAAGTTTCTAAGAACCTGAAACACAAGAAAATAAAAACAATAAGTAAAAAGAAAATTAGATACAAGTAACGGTATCTAACCTTAAAACTAATAGTGAAAGATAAATAAGTCCCCGGCAACGGCGCCAAAAACTTGACCAGCGTAAACACACACGTATAACTCAAGCGTACGTATCGTTCAAGTAGTATAAAAAAATATCGATCCCACGAGGACTTAATACCTAAGCTATTAATTTTATGAGGTCAAATGATTACTAATATCTAACAGGTTGTTTGATTGATTTGAAATGGCGACGATTCTAAATTTAAAGACAAGTAAATAAAAATTGTTCGAAAATAAGTTTTAAGAAAATTCAATATTAAAAACTATCTAGGGTTGTGAATCTTTCAATATTATTTAAAGATGAAGTGGTTGTCCTATAGTTGGGTAATATATTGATTTATTAACCTAGAACACTAAATTATGTGAAAGCCTCTTCCGATGGTCAATTACAAATACCTAGTATAATCCAATTGAACCATATGTCTATGTCAACCAAATTACCTAGATTCATTAAGATTAAGTTCCAATTAAGGCTACCCCCGCCCGACAGGTATATTCCTATCCTGTAAGGAAATCTATTAAAAGAGTTATCTATATCAAGGGAAGATCGTGGGCTATGAGTCTAAGGTCTTAAACTTAAAATCTCTATGTCTAGTTCTTTAAGTTTTACCTAATCAATTTTATTAATGGCCAGTTAATAAAAAGCATTAAGATTAAGACTCAATAAATAAATCTTTATATTACCCAAACTATAATCTAACTCTTATAAACCAGTGATATTGAAATTCATCACAACCCTAGATAACTAACTTAGTTATGACACATGGCTAGGGCTAGTAAAAACTTAAAAGTAAAAACCATAAAGTAAAAATGCGAAATAGTAAATGCGGTGGTAAGTAAATACTGAAAAGTAAATAACAATAAAATAAAATGCTAAGTAAAAGGAATTACTTTTACTATATACTATTTTAGATATCTCCCATAAAATAATATATAAACTTGTTATAATATTACCAACCAGCCATATAGGCGGTAACCTGATTAATTCAAATTAAGTCCGACCAGCCATAAAGGCGGTATGATTTGTCCATGAACCTGCCATATAGGCGGTAAGAAAATTTAATTATCAACCAGCCATATAGGCGGTATCCTGGATTAGTCAGGTTTAAACCAATTTAAATTTAATAGCCAACCGACCAATATGGCGGTATCCGTATTAAGTCAAATTTTAAATAGTAAATATATTATATTTAAGGGAGATTAATCTAAATAGTAACAGTAAAAAGAATTACCTTTCACCTTAGCAAGGAGAAGTTACCTCATCATGGTTGAATAGTAAAACTGAAACAGTAAAAACAAGATAAATTACTATTACTATTACTATTACAGAAAGTAATTACTATTACAAAATGTAATTAATTACAAAACTTAAATTAAAAAAGATTAGAGAGAGAAACTCTCGATTTTACATCAAAGAAATGAGAGAGAATGGTGCAACTAAAACTGAAATGGCGGCCTCCTTTTATAGGCAAATTTTGGTCCAGCGTCGCGACGCGCTGGCAACAGTTTCTGGAGTCCACGCGTACGTTGACCACGCGGCTGTCAGCACAATAATTGGTGATATGTGTCACGCTCTGGTTGACTGGCGATGCGGTCCAATGAAATCGTGCCACGTGTAATCTTGTGAGTGGGTGTAAATTCGGTCTAATAGAATGGTGACACGTGGCATGCTCTGATTCGTTGATTATTCGGTCCAAGAGAGAGGCAACACGTGGCACGCGGTTTGGGTGGTCCAATGAGGTGATGACACGTGGCATGCGGCGCATGTTAGCAAGGGCGGCGCACGTTAGCAAGATCTGGCGCACGTTAGCAAGTCCAACCTATCAGATTTTGACACGTGGCTGACGGCG
Source organism: Zanthoxylum bungeanum (assembly GCA_019454045.1). NCBI lineage: Eukaryota > Viridiplantae > Streptophyta > Magnoliopsida > Sapindales > Rutaceae > Zanthoxylum > Zanthoxylum bungeanum. The sequence continues at coordinate 2,845 of SKCR01022096.1, forward strand.
CATGTTAGCACATTCGGCGCATCCTGGGCGTCGCGACGCCCATGGCTTCAGCGTCGCGACGCGGAAAAGACGAAAATATCCCTGTTGACGTATTTTTGTCCTTTTTTGTCCCAAATTGCCTCAAGTGCTTTCCAAACTTTATTTATCTGTAAAATAACAACAAAACACTTCAAAACGTTCACAAAACTCGAGAAACTATACGAAATATTAGGTCAAATGAGTGAGAATAAATGATATAAATACCACTCATCACCCAACCTACAAATTCTGATTGTGGACCTCGGCCGAAAACCAGCATCCACATAAACTATTAAACAGATTTTATAGATTGGAAACTTAAAGTCAGGCATATCACATAACACATTTCAGTTCCTTCAAATATTGACAAATGACTCATACATCGAGAAACACTATTAACAAAGTAGACATCAATAACATAATTATAACTGACTATATATATCTATACACTCATAACATAATATTTTGTGCATACTTTTACAAAACCACCTAAACTCGTGGTGGTTTGGATCTAACATAATTCGTGCTTGTTTCATTAAAGTAAGCACTATTGTTACTTCCCAACTCATGGATCTCATAGTACATCAAAATCCCAAAATCTTAGGGTTTTATCAATTCACACATGCTTTGGGTTTCAACTCACTTCATGCACATTTCATGGTAATACTTACTTAACTAAGCATACTTAACTTGCTAATCATTCAAAATCATGCAAAATAAACTTGGATCAAATAATAGGTTTCACTCAAATGCAAAACAATAGCTAAAGATGAGCTTAGATGACTTACTTGAGCTTCCTAGATCTTGGAAATGCATGAGAGCTATCAAGATGTAAACTTGATTTGAAGATTTATCAGGGGCTTTTAAGAGGGAGAAAGACGTGAGGAAGAGAAAAAGAAAATTGAAAAAAAAAAATCTAAATGTGTCTATTTATAATGGGCTGAAATTTCCAGAATTTATGTCTAAAAATCGCATAGTCGTTCGAACGTCCATCAAATGCCACACGCACGCGAGCATTCTGCATGTCCGCGTTCGAACGATTGACGTACGCAACTCGAACGAGAACACTCTTGATGATTTCGTTCGAATGTGCTGATGAACACGCAACAAATGCGAATGCTGAATGAATTCAAACAAAAATGCTAAAATTTTCTAATTCTCTATATGATGAATGAACTTGGCTTGTATGGGTCGATCTACACTCAAAGACCCTACATGTACATGAAACATCACATGCATAACTTGTATAACCATAATATTCACGTTAAAATTTACGTGTGTTACCATGGGGCGTGTTGAATGCTTTTGTACTTCTTAATATTTTAATCAAAAAGGCAATTAAAACTTTTTTGATGATATTCTATTGATTTTCCCTTATTGTAGAAATAATTTCTACAACCCTAATTTTTACTACCAGTATACGGACACATGGATTTATTTTTCCCTGTGATTTACGGCAACATGGTTATATTTGTGGCTTGATTTTCGTGAATAGTGAGTTTTTTTATTAGGGTAAAAACAAACCAAGTTTTGTTTAAATACCATTACCTTTGTTAATTCTAATCAAATAAAATTGAAAAAAATCGCTCTCCCATTCCTAATTGAGAGTCCACGCCTATTAGGGGTTTATTTTTATTTTTTCCTAATCAATTAAGGTTTCAAAAGAGCCTCCATATCAAATTAGGGTATTAGATTTTATTTATTCAAATAAATAAATTTAAAATAATCAATCATCAAATAATTAATTTATTTCTAAAATTAATTAATTTACTTAAATTAATAATAATCAAATAATCATTGTCAGGAACTTTATATAATCAACAATTATATAATTTATTAATTTTTATCAATGTAAATAATAATTCATAATAATTATTTACTAAAATTTAATAATCTTAATTATTCTATTTATTTATCGAGCATTTATTTAGACTATCCAATTATTTCTTATAGTGATTACGAGATAGTCAGGGGATCAAATGGACCTACAGTTCTAAGCACCAGTAACATTGGAATTTATGGTTAAACTCTTTAATCAATAATCATATATTACTAATTTTGAGGTTATTCTACTAAAAACTCAAAGATGAACTCTCATCGTTGCAGATGAATTATGTCCATTTGATCCTCACAGGTATTTCATAATTAGAGTTAGGTCATAAAATGAATTATACCTCTTTAATTATATCTTGTACCATTAAGTACCGTTGATTATCTAATAAATAATATATTCATAAATTTTATAAATATTTATTGTGTTGAAATAATTGAAATATGAGCACTATTGAAGTAATAGAAATATGAACACTCTATTATTCAAGTACCAAATGAATACCTATGAGAACTATTTAAATATTTCTTTATAAGAAGGAGTTGATTCTAATATTGTGTTAAATGTTCTCAATTATATACTAAATTGTGGCTCCAATGTACAAAGTGATCAATCAGAATCCATACCAATGTCACATATGTAAATTAAAAGATACAATCTAATATGCAGGAGTTCATCAAACACTCAGAATTGAAATCAATGTATATACGATCAACAGTTACACACACACACACACATAAATATATATGTATAATAACATTATGCAAGCCACATCTATTTACATGTCACTACATGAACGATTTAGGATTTCATCATCATATCGAATACTAAATGGATCACAATTGTTGTTAGCACCTTTTTTATTGGCATGTGTCCGTGACAAAACAAGTTTAATTGAGTTGTAATCTTTCATGAAGATCTTTGTGCAATTGGACTGGTTTCTGGCTGCTGTGCATCGACAAAGTTCGTCGTGGTGCGTTCGTTGCAGGTTCGAACGATTGGCGTTAGTGCTGCGTTCGTTTGTGGGTTCGAACGTGTGGCGTTAGTGTCACGTTCTCTATTGGGTTCGAACGGGAGCATTCCAGAGAGCAAACGTTCGAGTCAAGTTCTTGTGGGGTTCGAATGGGAGCATTCCAGAGAGTTCACGTTCGTTGTGCGTTCGATTGACGTTCGAACGAGTCTTCACAGAAAGGGCGCGTTCGTGTAGCGTTCTAGTAAGCGTTCGAACGCGACTGCGATCTGGACGCGATTTTGGCCTGCAAAACCTAGGTTTTCACCCTACCTATAAATATAACCCTTAGCCGCCATTCTCATGAGTTGAAGCATATTTCTCTTGAGCCAAATACCTCAAAGCTTTCAACTCTCTTTGAATCCACCATTGAAGACTTCTTCATCTTCTTGTTCTTCATTAATGGTGTGATTCCATCTTTGTTAAACCTTCAACACAACTTAACCCAAATTCCCTAATCCTTTAGAGTTCTTTAGGAGGAAGTTTTGGTAGTCGGAGTTCCGGCGTTCATTGGTGATATAATCTACTCAGAGACTTCAGAGGTTCTGAAGAAAACCGTGGGTCGCGGGCTTGAGGAGTTCCTTGAGTTCTTGCAGTATAGAGGTACTTGAGTCGGTGGAGTTGCCACCATAGGTCTTGACCATCGCTGTAAGTTTTTCTCGATATAGTGGATTCGGGTGGTAGCCTATACCCGGAGTGGTTTTTTACTCGGAAGAGTTTTCCACTTCGTCACCAAAATTATTGTGTTGAATTTTGTGTGATTGATTTACTTTTCCGCAATTTACATTTCGTATTAAATCAATATTGTGGAATTTATTGTTGTTGGATATTGTTGTTGGTAGTTGATTTTCCATAGACATTAATTAGGACTTGTCTCAATTAATTGTGATTATTTCCGCATAGGGTCAGAACTAAGGATAACCCCGAATTTTCAATTGGTATCAGAGCCTGAACTCGATCCTTGACCCATTAGCTTTGGAGCGTAGTCAACCCTTAAATTGTCCGCCATTTTTTGATGGCACAGAATATTTGCATTGGAAGGTTCGCATGAGAGCGTTCCTTAAGTCCTTAGATGAGAGGGTCTGGATGACTGTTGAACACGGGTGGAAACCTCCCGTTGTTATTGTTGATGGGGTCTCTTCCCCAAAGATAAATTGACCTGGACCAAGGACGAATTTGATGCTAGCAATAGGAAAGCAAGCTGTTAATGCCATACATGGTGCTGTGTTTCTGCTGAGTTTAGGAGAATCTCATGTGTGAGATAGCCAAGGATGCTTGGACATCCTGCAGACTGTGCATGAGGGCACATTGTCTGTTAAAAATAATAGACTCCAGGATTTAGCCACTAGGTTTGAGGTCGCCAAAATGAAAGATGATGAGACCTTTGATGAATTTTATGCTGAGATAACGATATCGTTAACTCTAGTTTTAACCTAGGTGAGACTATACCTACAAATATGATAGTTAGAAAAATCCTTAGATCTCTTCCTGATAAATTCCTACCCAAGATTACTGCCATCGAGGAAAGTAATGATCCGATAAGCTTGATTTAGATGAACTCGTAGGAAAACTGCAGGTTTATGAGAAAAAGCTTCCTGGTTATAGAGAGCCAAAAACGTTTGCGATGAAAATCGCTAAGGAAGTTGTGCATGATTCGTCTGGTGATGATGATACCATCACGGATCGTGATTTGGCCTTGTTTGCAAAGAAGTTTAAGAAATTTCTTAAATTTAAGAAGAGTGGCCATAGCAGTAACAGGGATAGAGAGGTTTATGCCTAGAGAGAGTAGGCATAGCAGGGGTGAGTCTGGAGAGGATAGGGATAGTAGATCCCGTGGTGCCCAGTGCTATGAATGTGAAGGATATGGGCACGTTAAATTTTGAGTGTCCCACATACCTTAGGGCTAGAGGCAAGAAAGCCATGGCAGCATCACTTAGTGATTCTGAAGGTGATGACTCTCCTAAAGGCAATTATATTGCTTTTACTGCTAGTGTGACTGATGTGAGAGAGAATGTAGCCAATGATAGATTCTGATATTTCTCTTGATGAGTCTGTTGATGAGAAAGTCTTCAAGTAGCTTATGTTGAACTGTTTAATGAGAGTTTAGCTATTAAGAAGACTAATTTAGAGGTCAATAAAAGGCTGAAACTAGTTGAGTTAGAAAAGAATGAAGCTCAAGCTAAATTTGAGCAAAGCCTTTTGATTGTTGATGACCTAGAGGAGAGGAACAGAGGCCTAGTTTATAGGGTCCAAATTTAGGACTGAACTTGAAGATACTAGAACCCAGTTGTGTCTGTATTTTCTAGTGGAAATAAGAAAGTGGATCGTATGTTAGGTATTATTTTGAACCTAATTGTGATAAGGCTCTTCTTCCAAAGCTGTGCCTGTAGCAGCTAAACGTGACTTAGGTAAGAAACCATGTTGTGTGTAGTCATGTTTTTCCTCCAGTTATTCCTCATCCTGTTTCCCAACCTCAATCTAGAGGTGCTGTGGGTAAACCTCGCTCTCATCCGAGGTTTTGCCTGTTTGCCATCACTGTGGCAAGGCTGGACATATTAGGCCTAAGTGTTTCATATTGCACAAGCAAAAGAGAAGGCCTAAGAGTGTGTCTCCTAGATTTGATTCGTCAAATCTAATGTCTCAAGTTTCTGCACTAACCAAACAAGCTCAATTCTTGAGTGAGAAACTTGCTTTGTTGCCTGGGAACTCTCATGTGCATGAGGCTCCTAGAAAGGTTTGGGTGGGGAAGCAAGATGATTTCCCATCTACTTCTGCATGTCCTGATGGACATGATGAGAGTGCACTTCGGTGTAACTCTGCTTGAAAGATACTATTTTATTTTCCCATTGCATGTGTGTGTGCGTGTGTTTTATGTTTTTGCACGTTTATTTTGTTTTCACAGCATATGGGTGTGTGTGTGTCTTGTTTTTGTTATACGTCCCTTGGTATATAGGATGGAAACCCGGACATAAATTTCATAGCCGATTCCGAATGGACGGTAGTATGATCTGCACTTGGGATACAACTCCACGTACCATTGGATGTTTTACAAGCTGTTTTGTGTCTTTATTTTTTGTGCTTTAAAACTGAAAAATCAAAAAAAATTATATATTTAAAAGACCAAAATTTTTTTTATGGCTTGTTAGCATGAATAGCATGTGCATGTGATCCTGGTATGTAGGATATATGATTATGCATGTATGATATGCTGTTATTTTTCTTGATGCTCTATATACATGAGTGTGTGTGATAAAAACCTTTGGTATATCCTGTGCTTGCACTTTCACACATACACGTTTTTATTTTGTCAAGGCTTGGTCGCATGTATGAGTTTTTGGAATGGCAATCTAATCTCTTCCATGCTTGTTTGCTTAATAGTGTGACCTTTGACTAGATGACCTTGCTATCCCCTTGTAAAAGTAAAAAGAATATTTAAAAAGAAAAATGAGACTCAAGTGCAAAAGAGCCAAAATGGCCAAATTTCAAAAGATAAGGGCAAAAACCCTTCACTCGAAAGAGTTGTTAAATATGAGCTCATGATATTTCTGGGGTAAATAATATAGCATGCAACCAATGTTGCTTATTTTCAGGTCCTAGTGGTGCTGGGTTTGAACACTTATTTGGTGGACTTGGTTTGTTTAGAGATGGATTTCTTTGGCTGTGTCCAGCTCATAAAATAAGGTCTTAAGCCTTGATTCGTTATGCCTTTATTTTCCACGCAAGTGTTTTATATGTTTTGGTGTTTATGTCATATGCATAAGTGTTGTATTTAGCCTCTTTTAAAATGATGCATAATGTTTCCTGTCATAATCATTTGAATACTGACTGGGTATCTTTGTATTTGCCTGATGTGCCTTCCAGTCCGTGTTTGCCGTGTCTTTTCCTGGTATGCACTGTGTCTGTTTTTCATTCGTGTATCGTTTTTTCTTTTCGTTCGAACGTTTTTCGTTGGTATTTCGTTTTATTTTCTGTTCGAACAGTCATTAGACACTCGTTCGTATCTCGTTCGAACTTTCGTTCGAACGGTTTCAGGTTTTTAAATAGTCTTCGTGCGTTTTTGTGTTCACACAGTTCTTTTCTCTCCTCTTCTCTCCTCTTCCCATGTCTCTTCTCTTCGCTTCTCATCAAATCCCTTCATTTCCAAGTCAGATCTGTGTTTGTGTGGCCTTCCCCTCCCTGATTTCGGTGTAACTCTCCATCATCAAGGTAAGGTTTTCTTCATTCATTTCTCTTCTGTTTCCTTTTATCTCTCAGATCTGTTTCTAGGGTTTCGTCTTTATTCTTGGATTTTGCCTTGTTTCCTTGATCAAGGCTTATGTTATCCTTCGGGCTGTGGTTATCCATGTTTTTGAGGTTATTTTTTTGACTCTCATGCCACTATCATGGCCGAGCTTCGTCTACTCTCAGGAGGCCAATCGGAGATTCGTTCGACTGTTCGTAACTTGGAAGCTCAGTTTGCTCGCCATATTGCGGATTGTAATGCGACTTCTGATAATGAGGGTTCCTCTGCCAGTTCAGAGTCTGACTAGCAGCTTTGTTTTATTTGAGTTAGGAGTCTGTTTATCTTTGGGATCATAATTTTTGTAACCTGTTATGATGTCCTCTCACCCTTTTGATTGATTATGAGATGTATTATTGCAAACATTTGACGTATTTTAATGAAAATATTCTATCTTGAATGTCTCGCTTATATTTGGGTGCCTGTTTGTGCGGGGGAGTAAGTTTTAATATATACTTGTTGTTTCTCCCGGTGTATGCATGCTTTGTCATTTCGTGACAAAAAGGGGGAGTAATTGGTGATTTGTCGATATCTCTGTTTTAAGGAGAGTTCATATTAAGGGGGAGACAAATGTTTTACCTGTTTGATGTTATACTTGATATTCCCAATGCTTTTCACGGTATACTGTTGTTTGTGGATGTTTCAGGTAAACAGGTTTGTTGCTAAGGCGATATTGTTTTCAAGACTACTTTGTTAGGTGTTAGATCGAGTCCTTTTGTAATAAGTCACTGTTTGATGGTTGACAGTTGACTATTTGCTTTTTGGGTCTATTACCGTAGTCTTTGTATTAGGTAGTGTTTTGTCACGGAATGCCAAAGGGGGAGATTGTTAGCACCCTTTTTATTGGCATGTGTCCGTGACAAAACAAGTTCAATTGAGTTGTAATCTTTCATGAAGATCTTTGTGCAATTGGACTGGTTTCTCTGGCTGCTGTGCATCAGACATACGTTCGTGGTGCGTTCGTTGCAGTGTTCGAACGATTGGCGTTAGTGCTGCGTTCGTTTGTGGGTTCGAACGTGTGGCGTTAGTGTCACGTTCTCTATTGGGTTCGAACGGGAGCATTCCAGAGAGCAAACGTTCGAGTCACGTTCTTGTGGGGTTCGAACGGGAGCATTCCAGAGAGTTCACGTTCGTTGTGCGTTCTATTGACGTTCGAATGAGTCTTCACAGAAAGGGCGCGTTCGTGTAGCGTTCTAGTAAGCGTTCGAACGCGACTGCGATCTGGACGCGATTTTGGCCTGCAAAACCCTAGGTTTTCACCCTACCTATAAATATAACCCTTAGCCGCCATTCTCATGAGTTGAAGCATATTTCTCTTGAGCCAAATACTCTCAAAGCTTTCAACTCTCTTTGAATCCACCATTGAAGACTTCTTTATCCTCTTGTCTTCTTCATTAATGGTGTGATTCCATCTTTGTTAAACCTTCAACACAACTTAACCCAAATTCCCTAATCCTTTAGAGTTCTTTAGGAGGAATTTTGGTAGTCGGAGTTCCGGCGTTCATTGGTGATATAATCTACTCAGAGACTTCAGAGGTTCTGAAGAAAACCGTGGGTCGCGGGCTTGAGGAGTTCCTTGAGTTCTTGCAGTATAGAGGTACTTGAGTCGGTGGAGTTGCCACCATAGGTCTTGACCATCGCTGTAAGTTTTTCTCGATATAGTGGATTCGGGTGGTAGCCTATACCCGGAGTGGTTTTTTACTCGGAAGAGTTTTCCACTTCGTCACCAAAATTATTGTGTTGAATTTTGTGTGATTGATTTACTTTTCCGCAATTTACATTTCGTATTAAATCAATATTGGGAATTTCTTGTTGTTGGATATTGTGGTTGGTAGTTGATTTTCCATAGACACATTAATTAGGACTTGTCTCAATTAATTGTGATTATTTCCGCATAGGGTCAGAACTAAAGATAACCCCGAATTTTCAATTGGTATCAGAGCCTGAACTCGATCCTTGACCCATTAGCTATGGAGCGTAGTCAACCCTTAAATTGTCCGCCATTTTTTGATGGCACAGAATATTTGCATTGGAAGGTTCGCATGAGAGCGTTCCTTAAGTCCTTATATGAGAGGGTCTGGATGACTGTTGAACACGGGTGGAAACCTCCCGTTGTTGTTGTTGATGGGGTCTCTTCCCCTAAAGATAAATTGACCTGGACAAAGGACGAATTTGATGCTAGCAATAGGAACAGCAAGGCTGTTAATGCCATACATGGTGCTGTGTGTTCTGCTGAGTTTAGGAGAATCTCAATGTGTGAGATAGCCAAGGATGCTTGGGACATCCTGCAGACTGTGCATGAGGGCACATTGTCTGTTAAAAATAATAGACTCCAGAATTTAGCCACTAGGTTTGAGGTCGCCAAAATGAAAGATGATGAGACCTTTGATGAATTTTATGCTGAGATTAACGATATCGTTAACTCTAGTTTTAACCTAGGTGAGACTATACCTACAAATAGGATAGTTAGAAAAATCCTTAGATCTCTTCCTGATAAATTCCTACCCAAGATTACTACTCGCCATCGAGGAAAGTAATGATCTCGATAAGCTTGATTTAGATGAACTCGTAGGAAAACTGCAGGTTTATGAGAAAAAGCTTCCTGGTTATAGAGAGCCAAAAACGTTTGCGATGAAAATCGCTAAGGAAGTTGTGCATGATTCGTCTGGTGATGATGATACCATCACGGATCGTGATTTGGCCTTGTTTGCAAAGAAGTTTAAGAAATTTCTTAAATTTAAGAAGAGTGGCCATAGCAGTAACAGGGATAGAGATGTTATGCCTAGAGAGAGTAGGCATAGCAGGGGTGAGTCTGGAGAGGATAGGGATAGTAGATCCCGTGGTGCCCAGTGCTATGAATGTGAAGGATATGGGCACGTTAAATCTGAGTGTCCCACATACCTTAGGGCTAGAGGCAAGAAAGCCATGGCAGCATCACTTAGTGATTCTGAAGGTGATGACTCTCCTAAAGGCATTATATTGCTTTTACTTTACTGCTAGTGTGACTGATGTGAGAGAGAATGTAGCCAATGATGTAGATTCTGATATTTCTCTTGATGAGTCTGTTGATGAGGAAAGTCTTCAAGTAGCTTATGTTGAACTGTTTAATGAGAGTTTAGCTATTAAGAAGACTAATTTAGAGGTCAATAAAAGGCTGAAACTAGTTGAGTTAGAAAAGAATGAAGCTCAAGCTAAATTTGAGCAAAGCCTTTTGATTGTTGATGACCTAGAGGAGAGGAACAGAGGCCTAGTTGATAGGGTCCAAATTTTAGAGACTGAACTTGAAGATACTAGAACCCAGTTGTCTGTATTTTCTAGTGGAAATAAGAAAGTGGATCGTATGTTAGGTATTAATTTTGAACCTAATTGTGATAAGGCGTCTTCTTCCAAAGCTGTGTCTGTAGCAGCTAAACGTGACTTAGGTAAGAAACATGTTGTGTGTAGTCATGTTTTTCCTCCTGTTATTCCTCATCCTGTTTCCCAACCTCAATCTAGAGGTGTTGTGGGTAAACCTCGCTCTCATCCGAGGTTTGTGCCTGTTTGCCATCACTGTGGCAAGGCTGGACATATTAGGCCTAAGTGTTTCATATTGCACAAGCAAAAGAAAGGCCTAAGAGTGTGTCTCCTAGATTTGATTCGTCAAATCTAATGTCTCAAGTTTCTGCACTAACCAAACAAGCTCAATTCTTGAGTGAGAAACTTGCTTTGTTGCCTGGGAACTCTCATGTGCATGAGGCTCCTAGAAAGGTTTGGGTGGGGAAGCAAGATTTCCCATCTACTTCTGCATGTCCTGATGGACATGATGAGAGTGCACTTCGGTGTAACTCTGCTTGAAAGATACTCTTTTATTTTCCCATTGCATGTGTGTGTGCGTGTGTTTTATGTTTTTGCACGTTTATTTTGTTTTCACAGCATATGGGTGTGTGTGTGTCTTATTTTTGTTATATACGTCCCTTGGTATATAGGATGGAAACCCGGACATAAATTTCATAGCCGATTCCGAATGGACGGTAGTATGATCTGCACTTGGGATAACACTCCACGTACCATTGGATGTTTTACAAGCTGTTTTGTGTCTTTATTTTTTGTGCTTTAAAACTGAAAAATCAAAAAAAATTATATATTTTGAAAAAGACCAAAATTTTTTTATGGCTTGTTAGAGCATGAATAGCATGTGCATGTGATCCTGGTATGTAGGATATATGATTATGCATGTATGATATGCTGTTATTTTTCTTGATGCTCTCTATATACATGAGTGTGTGTGATAAAAACCTTTGGTATATCCTGTGCTTGCACTTTCACATACACATTTTTATTTTGTCAAGGCTTGGTCGCATGTATGAGTTTTTGGAATGGCAATCTAATCTCTTCCATGCTTTGTTTGCTTAATAGTGTGACCTTTGACTAGATGACCTTGCTATCCCCTTGTAAAAGTAAAAAGAAATATATTTAAAAAGAAAAATGAGACTCAAGTGCAAAAGAGCCAAAATGGCCAAATTTCAAAAGATAAGGGCAAAAACCCTTCACTCGAAAGAGTTGTTAATATGAGCTCATGATATTTCTGGGGTAAATAATATAGCATGCAACCAATGTTGCTTATTTTCAGGTCCTAGTGGTGCTGTGTTTGAACACTTATTTTGTGGACTTGGTTTGTTTAGAGATGGATTTCTTTGGCTGTGTCCAGCTCATAAAATAAGGTCTTAAGCCTTGATTTGTTATGCCTTTATTTTCCATGCAAGTGCTTTTATGTTTTGGTGTTTATGTCATATGCATAAGTGATGTATTTAGCCTCTTTTAAAATGATGCATAATTGTTTCCTGTCATAATCATTTGAATACTGACTGGGTATCTTTGTATTTGCCTGATGTGCCTTCCAGTCCGTGTTTGCCGTGTCTTTTCCTGGTATGCACTGTGTCTGTTTTTTCGTTCGTGTATCGTTTTTTCTTTTCGTTCGAACATTTTTCGTTGGTGTTTCGTTTTATTTTCTGTTCGAACAGTCATTAGACACTCGTTCGTATCTCGTTCGAACTTTCGTTCGAACGGTTTCAGGTTATTTAAATAGTCTTCGTGCGTGTTTTGTGTCGCACAGTTCTTTTCTCTCCTCTTTCCCATGTCTCTTCTTTCTCCATGTCTTTCCCTTCTCTTCTCATCAAATCCTTCATTTCCAAGTCAGATATGTGTTTGTGTGGCCTTCCCCTCCCTGATTTCGGTGTAACTCCATCATCAAGGTAGGTTTTCTTCATCATTTCTTCTCTTCATTCTCTTCTGTTTCCTTTTATCTCTCAGATCTGTTTCTAGGGTTTCGTCTTTATTCTTGGATTTTTCCTTGTTTCCTTGATCAAGGCTTATGTTATCCTTCGGGCTGTGGTTATCCATGTTTTTGAGGTTATTTTTGACTCTCATGCCACTATCCTGGCCGAGCTTCGTCTACTCTCAGGAGGCCAATCGGA
>SKCR01022097.1:0-7500 GCA_019454045.1 Zanthoxylum bungeanum
AAACCCTAAACCCTAAACCTAAAAACCCTAAACCCTAAACCCTAAACCCTAAAACCCTAAACCCTAAACCCTAAAAACCTAAACCCTAAAAAAACCCTAAACCCTAAATTTTTTTTTTGGAAAAGGTTACAAATATATTCCAAAAGATTTGTTTTTGTACAAAGTACAAGGGGCATCCCCCAGGAAGGTGCAAAAAGCACAAACAATGAACCAAAGCTTAGAAAACCAAACAAAGTTCAAAAAGAACCAAAAAAGGCTCAACTACAGCATGAAAATAAAAGCCCAAAGCCTCTAAAACCAAACAATTAGCAAAAAGCCCAAATAAAACCTAGCCGCACTGGAGCCCACGAGACACCTGGCACACCAGCAAAGAAACAAACAACTCAAGAAACGACAGTCCAAGAGAGCCCACAAAACCACATGAACAGACAGTCCTCGCTGTTTTAACTAGCACACACGCGCTTCAGTTCTAGCAGCCCACGACCAGCGCACCAAAACACAGCCCACCATACTCGGCCCAACTTGAACGGCCCGAAAGCAGAAAGGAAGAAGCGCACAAGCCGAGAGCAAAGAACCAAAGCCGATTACAAAAGCCCAAAACACTAAAAGCCAACCACCAAAAAATCAATAAAACTTTTGTCCCACATCGACCATTGCAACAAACAAACAAAAACCTGCTTCAGAGCACCAAACACAAACCAACACCAGCTTCAAGCCATCAAGACCGCAAACCCCAAACAACACCAATCAGCTTCCTTATCAGCACACTCACGCCGAGAGGAACAACCTCAACAAAAACCCCAAAAGCAAAGAACCAAGCACCACCACAAAACCCACATCGCTTGGGAAACTTCTAATGAAGAAACACCAATATTGAGACGAAAACAGAACCTCAAAAAAGGGGATGAGCTTTGCAGCTTACCGCCAAAACAAAACAAAACACACATAAGTCCCACATCGATCATTGCAACAAAAGCCAACAAAACCAGCTTCAGAGCAAACTCAAACAAAACCAAACCATCACAAAAGCAAACCCACATGAGCTGCCAGAGGAAACAGCCAAGACTTTCCCTACAGGAGTAAATAATCCACTCCCATTATCAAGCCCAAATTTTCTAAAAGTGAAACTGATTCTTGCTTTCCCCAAGTAGCAAAGAGATCCCTTCACATCCAAGATTAGCAGGAGAGGCGGGGAGGCAGCACCATCGCCCTCAGGCAGTCTTGTCTTAGTGACCACCATGGTCTCCTCATTTGAACAGGCAGTGTCCCCATGAGCTTCACTCATCTCCTCATTTGTGGAGTTACAAGTTTCCTGAGATAACGCCTCAATTGATTGAAGACCCTCAGAAACAGAAGGCTCACCAATAATCCTGAAGTCCTTACCAAATAATTTTTCTGCATAAGTCAAAGATCTATTATTTCACCCTTCTCTTTACCCGAATCCAAAGCAGCCTCTCCTTCAAGACTACTGGAAGTTTGCTGTCCCTCATTAGCCTCTCCAACAGAAGGAGAGCTGTGCTTTGGAGTTGCAGATCCTTCTAATGCTCCAATGGGGTCTCCCGCCCGGACCTCTCCCGTATTAGAATTTGTCTCAAAATCCAGAGTCCTTGCCACACTATCTACATTAACCTTTTGATAATGCTGAATATCTAAAAGCAAACCCAAATTCCTCAATTGAGAAACCGATTCTTGCTTTCCCCAAGCAGTTAAAGGGCCATCACATCCTGGATCAGCCTCACAGGGAGGGGCCATCCTAATTTCCTCTCTAGAGGCATACGAAAATTCCCTCTTCTCTATTAACCTATAACCATTAGTAACACCATCAGCTTGGTCTTCTTTTGGAATTTCCAAATCGGCAATTCCCTTATTATCCCCTTCCCGAAATTCGGCTACATCATGCGCCAAAATTCCATTGTTTACTTGTCCCCCAACACTTTGTTTTGGCTCTTCAACAGCCTGTTTTTCCGCTTGTTTTGGTTCAGCAGCTTGTTTTTTCTCCACCCCACAATTATGCCCATAGACACAGCATTGAGGGCATCTTTGAGGCTTCCATTCATATTCCACTCCAATTCGAATAGGATCACACGAAAGTTTGCATTTCAGAAGGAAATTGTGCACATATGGCCTGGCAGCATCGACTTCAACACACACCCGAGCATATGAAAGCCTGGATTTTTCATGTGTAGCCCGATCACAGGATAACGGTTTTCCAACAATTCCAGCAACAAAACTTAGAGCTTTATTTGACCACAGGGTGAAAGGAAGGCCCTTCAGTTTGATCCAAACCGGCGCACTTTTGTCAGCTTGCTTTTATCAACACAAAGCAAGCGTGCCATTGCTGCAACATCATGAATTTCCCACCGAACATCCATGGCCCATCCGCAAGAACCTCATGCAAATTCTCCTCAGTGTTGAAACGAAAAAGAAAAAAGCCTTCGTAGGAAAATACGGATTGATGCCATAAGGCTTCCATTCCCTCAGTGCAATCGAACGAGCCGCATGAAATGGGAATGGCGAACCTGGAATGAACCCCACTAAGCATCGAGTCCAATCTTCAAAATTCTCTTCAATAAGCTCATCCGGCAGTGAGTACTCAGCTTGCCCGTGATCTGAAGAAAGCTACTGTCCAAACAGTATCTTGATTTGGCTGAAGACGCTTCACTTTGTCTTGCCCATGATCTTTGGAGTTCTCAGCCCTACCCTTTCCATTGAGTTTCTGAACATTCTCGACTTCAGTAGCTCGGTCTTGTTAGACTCAGAAGGAGCCTTCACCTTGTCTGCCCATGATCCTTTGGAGTTCACAGCGCTACCCTTTCCATTGAATTTCTGAGTATTTTCGGCTTCAGTAGCTTGGTTCTGGTGAGAATCAGAAGGAGCTCCAATCACGTTGACAGAAGAAGCACAAGCCTTAGCAATCAACCCTTGCACCTGAGGCCCAATTTCAGGAGACTCATCTTGTTTTGCCTTAGCAGGCCCTTCAGGGCAACAAATCCCCACGTCTTCCCCCAAAATTCGATCATTTGGGCAGAAAAGAGATAGGCCCTTTGGCCCATGACTATCATCAACCTCCCTCATAACAGCCTTATTCAGGCCCATCACACTTATCTCAGGAGTTGCTATAGCTTTGCCCTTTCTATTGTACACGGCGTCTTCTTCTTCCATTAGGGGCCTTAGTGTAGGCCCAATAACAACCCCAACGGTTTTGTTCACGCCCCTTGCCCCACCTCGCCTTGCTCCCCCTCTACCACGTGTGCCCATAACTGCCCCCCCTCTACCACGCGTGCCCATACCTGCCTCACATGACAAACAGGATTGAGCGGCCAACTTACCTTAAGTAGGATCAAGTCCAAAAAATAACAAGAACGTGATGAAGATGGAGAAAACCACCGGTCAAACTTGGTCAACAAGCATAAAACCCCAGTATGATCGCATAACACCACCAAGATAGGAGAAAGAAACAGTTACTGTAGGCTAAAATTCAACAGATTTGAATCATAGACCAAAATTCCCACAAAGTTTGCAGAAAGATTTCTCAATCGTAACCGTCAATCCAATAATGATAGCCAATTCCTGCTCGCCACGTGGAGTACACCCGTGAAAAAACAGAAAAAAACCACCAAATCAGCCAAACAACAGATCAAACGCAACAATTTGCGAAGAACATTAAGAATATCAGGTGATCCAAACGCAGGCCAAAATCATCAATTCACCAGATTAATCGGCAAATCAAGGGATTTCAACCACAAAGAGGCAATCAGCCCAGGGAAGCCAAGATCCAGCCTCAAGAATGCAAAAGCAGTGGAAGCTCGCCAATCATCACCAAGAACAGCCTCAAACTTCAAAATAATCTCCACGAATCCGTAAATAAATCCAGAGACGAAGAGAAATGTAGCAAATAGTACTTCAAAAAAGAAATTGATGACAAATTTTAACACTTGTTGATTCGGCAGACCGAAATCACACAACAATTGGTTAAAATTGCAAAAATTCCCAAGAAGAAGTTGAGAGGATTTTTGAAGAGTGAGAAAAGTCTAGAGAGAGAGGAAAATTGACCAAATGAGCTCCTCCCTAAAACCCTAAACCCGAAAAAAGAAAAAAAAAAACCCGAAAACAAAAACAAAAAAAAAAAACTAAAGAAACAAAGAACCCAAAAGAAACAAAAAAAACTAGAAAAAAAAATAAAAAGAGAAAAACCCACAAACGAAAAAGAAAAAAACAAAACAGAAAAACCCTAAACCCTAAAAAACCCAAAAAACCCAGACTAAACCCAACCAAAACCGAAACAAAAAACCTAAAATAACCCTAAACCCTAAACCAAAAAACCAAAACCCTAAAACAACCCAAACAAAAACCCTAAAACCTTAAATACCCTAAACCCTAAACCCTAAACCTAAACCCTAAACCCTAAACCTAAACCCTAAACCTAAACCTAAACCCTAAAACCCTAAACCTAAACCCTAAAACCTAAAAACCCTAAAACCCTAAACCCTAAACCCTAAACCCTAAACCCTAAACCCTAAACCCTAACCCTAAACCCTAAACCCTAAACTTTTTTTTTTTGGAAAAGGTTACAATATATTCCAAAAGATGTGTATGTACAAAAGTACAAGGGGCATCCCCCAGGAAAGTGCAAACAGCACAAGAGATTAAAAACCAAAAGCCAACATGGCCAAAACAAGTCAAACAAGAAAATGAGAAGCTAAACAGCAAATTGCAGACTCCCCAAAATTGCCCAAGCCGAGAACCAGAGACACCACAACGGTCCAAACCAATCATCAGCTCACAAACAGAATGACGCCATTCACTAATGCCAGGCCCAGCACGTGAGGCTGAGAACACCTAGCAGAAGAAAACGGCCCAAAGAAGAAGTAATCACACATCAAACGAGGCTTAATCAGCCTAGGAAAACCACAGCCCAAAACCGAGCCCACAAACCACGAGACTCAGCCCAGCGAATGCACATGAACCGGCCCACGTGATAACGCCTAAACCAAACAAAATCAGCCCATTCAACGAATTCAACTGAAGCAAAGTCCAAAGCCTAAAATGAAAGCCTTGTTGAAACTCCACCAAGCCAAAACCGACACTTGAAGAAGCCCACAACACTAAAAGCATACCGCCAAAACAGAGCCAAAAACACTAAGTCCCACATCGAACATTGCAGCAAAAGCAAATGAAATCAAATTCAGAGCAACAAGCTCAAACGGATACCAAATTCAATCCCATCAAAACAGCAAACTCCAACTCAAAGAAGCCAGCTGCCGAGAACATCAGCCAAGGCCTACAAACGCAATCACCAGCTGCCACCAACAAGGAGGGAACCAGCAAGCACAGATAACAGAAAACACTATTAAACACACACAACCAGCTAATTAAGCTACCAGACTGAAACAAAGCTAAACACCCGAGAAAGGGCCATTAGGAACCCCAACCTTCCAGCACTACCTCATAAGCTAGAAGGATAAAAAACCACTAAGCATACTCAAACTGCCAGTCACATGAGCTGCCAGAGGAGACAGCCAAGTCTTTCCCTACAGGAGCAAATAATCCACTCCCATTATCAAGCCCAAATTTTCTAAGAGTGAAACTGGTTCTTGCTTTCCCCAAGCAGCTAATGAGTTCCCTTCACATCCAAGATAAGCAAGAGAGGCGGGGGCTGCACCATCACCCTCATGCAGTCTTGTCTTAGTGACCACCATGGTCCCCTCATTTGAGCAGGCAGTGTCCCCAAGTGCTTCACTCATCTCCTGTTTGTGGGGTTACAAGTTTCCTGAGATAACGCCTCAATTGATTGAAGACCTTCAGAAACAGAAGGCTCACCAATAGTCCTGAAGTCCCTTCCAAATAATTTTTCTGCATAAGTCAAGGATCTATTTATTTCACCCTTCTCTATACCCGAATCCAAAGCAGCCTCTCCTTCATGACTACTGGAAGTTTGTTGTCCCTCATTAGCTTCTGCCCCATTAACCTTCCTAGGCTCTCCATTAACCTTCTGCCCCACCGTGGACTTCATTTCACAATTTTGTCCCACCAAAGCTGCATTCACCATGGCAAAGCTTTGGGAGGATTCTACTCGTTCTAACTTCCTTTCCGCGAGGGACTCTTTGTCAGGAACCAAAACTTGGTCAGGAACCAAAACTTGGTCAGCCTTTGTGGCACCATAGTCCACCGGCTTAGAAGCCAATTTCAGAGCTTCTATCAGATCCATTTTGACCCCCTGCTCAGCCTTCGATCCCCCACCTTCAGTGCTCATACTAGTGATAGCACTTTTTAAATCCATGGACTTGTTATCCTCCCCTGCATCCAGGCCCTTCGAACCCCCTTTCAGAGGTCCATCAGCGTTCTGATTTGCCACATTTCTTGTCTCACAATTGTGATCAACTGTTTTAACAGTCTCGCAATTGTGACCATATACACAACATTTTGAACACCGTTGTGGCTTCCACTCATATTCCACACTAATTCGGATGGGATCAGAGGAGAGCTTACAATTTAGGGCAAAATTATGAACATATGGTTTGTTGGCATCCACTTCAATGCAAACTCGAGCATAGGATAACCTAGTCTTCTCATAAGTAGCCCGATCACAGGAGAGAGGTTTCCCCACAATACTAGCTGCAAAACTTAATGCTTTTGAAGACCACAAGGTGAAAGGCAAACCCCTGAGTTTTATCCAAACAGGCACCTTCGTAATATTACTTTTATCAAACACAAAGCAAGTATGCCACTGTTGAAGCATCATGAATTTTCCCCCAAAAAGCCATGGTCCATCTGCCAATACCTCATGAATCTTCTCTTCATTGTGGAAACGAAACAGGAAGAAACCTTCATAGAAATTAACAGACTCAATGCCATAATTCTTCCATTCCCTTAGAGCAATTGAGCGAGCGGCATGGAAAGGAAATGAGGAACCCGGGATAAAGCCAACCAAACAGCGAGTCCAGTCATCAAAATTATCCTCAATGAAGTCATCTGGTAATGTATATTCGCCATGCCCATGCTCCACAGTAATCCCACTATCCAGAGCAAATCTAGATTTAGCTGAGGATGCTCGAACTTTATCAGCCCAGGACCCTCCAGAATTTCCACCTTTTCCCCTTCCTTTAGCAGCCTCAGCAGTCACATTTACGGTAGCGTTTTGAGCTCTCCTCGCCTGATTTGAAGTAGCAGCCTTTGCAATGGCTCCAATCTCAATCGGCTTGTGTATATCATTAAAACCCTTGCCTCCTTCCACAGCAGGCTGATTATCAACAGGCCTCTTCCAAGGCCCATTTACTTTGTTTTGGTAAGACTGAGTAGAATCAGTCACAAGCTTGTTTAAGGAAGCTTTACTATGTGAAGAAGCAGAAGCATTACCATTTGAATCTGCTTCAAAATTAACTTTCTGTTCAAACCCAATCGGCCCAATCGGCCCAGCCTTTCCAGACCCAATTTGTGGCCCAATTGCAAAAGTTTTGTATTGGTTGCTCTGATAAGGAGCACCAGTCACGTTTGCTTCCA
>SKCR01022097.1:12500-15478 GCA_019454045.1 Zanthoxylum bungeanum
TTGAAGAAAACCAACCAACTTAAAGCCAAAGAGATAATCCCATCCATGAGATGTAGAATAATCATGCACCGGCTCGGCATGCCTCCATACACGGTCGAAAGACAAGTTGAAAAGATGTGATAATCATACAGATCTCACACAAAGTTTATTGAGCCCCTTCGAGAAAACTAGCTGAAACCTTGATACGAAATAGCAAAATAGTTGTGATCTTACTCCTCCCAAATTTTTAGAGATTTCTTCACGCAATTTTAGATCCCCAAAATGTGAGCTATTGTTCCAAGAAATCTGTGAAAGAGCTGCTACAACATACTATTTGCATCATCCGTCCAAAGGAACATACATGAAATTAAAATTGAGAAGGGACCAAGAGACACCCTCTAAACTATGAAACATGAATACAAATGACCAGCACCTGCAAATCATGAAACAACGGAGAAAAGAGAGAGGGTGGAATTAACAGAGGTGAACACACTAAAAGATTGGCCATGAGAGCCAATCTGAGTTCCTACACATGGTGTGTCACCTCTCAAAAGTTGAGAGAATTTTCTCTCTCCTCAAAGAAGAGAGAGGAAAAATTTCAACAAATGAATCCCCTAAACCTTAAACCCTAAATTTTTTTTTTGGAAAAGGTTACAAGTATATTCCAAAATATGTTTTATGTACAAACGTACAAGGCCCCAGGAAAGTGCAAAAAGCACTACAAAAACCGAAGCTCAACAAGCCGAACAAGGCCTAAAAAACAAAGCAAAAGCAGGAAAACACAAAGCCGAATACAAGGCCCAAGAAGAAAACCAAAGCCTAAAAGCCGAAAGAGGCTAACAACAAAAACCCACTAGCCGAGGCTAACAAAAAGGAGAAGCAAAACTTCCAACGCCCAACAGCAGGCCACACGCTAGAGAAGCAGCACACGCAGAGGGCACGGACAGAAGACAACACACAATAACAGAACAGCCCATTTGCCGAAGAAAAAGCCGCAGGCAGGCCCAAAGAACAGCCCACAAACAAGATCCAACAGCTCTAGCCGAAGCAAACAAAGATGAACAAAACAATCCACGCAAGAGGCCCATTAACAAAGAGGGGCTCCGCAGACCCACACGCAAACAGAGAGGCAAAGTCCTCAAACACCAAAAGCAGCCCACGAGCTAGAGAAGACTGCACACGCAGCCAAGGAAAACCCACACACACACAACAAACAAGCAGCAGAAGCCCACAAACCGAAACACGAGCGACAGGCTGTCGAAAGCCTCAAGCAACCCAGAAAAGCCCACTCTATCCTTCAGACAGCCAAACACAAGGGCAAGACAAGCCCACTCGCTAGAGAAACACGAGCAGGCCCACTTATGAGAAAATGGACCCTAGCAAACAAATGAATTAGCAGACCACACAAAGCCCATTAGAGCCACCAACGAAAGCAATGCTCTCCACGGAAAAAACCGCCCTCAACAAAAACAAACCATCAGCCCACGTGTGCCGGAAAAGTGGAAACACAACCGACTAAAGCACAAAGCAAAACCAACAGACCAAAACAAAGCCACCAGCCCATTCGCAACCTTCAACACGTGATCGAAAGCGAGAGCCTGCAGTCGAGATCGACAGCCCAAAAACCGAAAGCAAAACCCATGTGCTCATATACATGCACAAGAGAAAAGCCCAGCAAACCAGCTTCCTGGTCATGCACCCTAAAACCATCACAGAAAAAAAGAGCCCAACATACAAAAACGACCTTGAAAGTCGACAATTAAACCCAACCGCAGCAGAAAAAACCTCAACAACCCACATCGCCTATTGAAAACCACACCAAACCAAAAGCCGAATCTTCATAGAAAGATAACTAATAATCCCCTAGCAGATCCATCATCAGAAGAACTAGATACGACACTCCACAAATTTTACAAATGCTCAAGCAAACAAAGCCCCACATATTATTCCAGAGGGGTCATTTTGATCCTTTTTATCTTCCAGCACCATAAATTGGTGCTGGAAAGCAAGATAGAAAAGGGTCAGCCTGGGGGGCGGAGCCCCTTCCTCATTTTACCCTTCTTCTTTGGCCTTTGGAGCCTAAGATTATAGGCATCAGTTTTAGGGGTACAACCCTCTGCTTTATCATCAGAAGAATTTGGTGAGGACATCCGGACTTTATCAGCCCATGAATCACATAAAGTTCCAACCGCATGAGCTTTTTCTTTCCCTTTAGTCACAATATTGTTCTTACTCTTTGGAGTTGTGAATACTTTCTCTATGCCGCTACCTAAAGAGGACACTTCACCTTCCTCATTTGTTATAGCAGCAGTATCACCATTAGTCACTAAATTTTCCAATTGAGGAGCAAGAGAATTTAACTGATTTTTCCCCATTTTGTTCACAGATAATCCTTCCATATCATCAGTGTTCAAAGCCACGGAATTTGGCTCGCATTGCTCCCAGCTTGCTGTTTTCAGCCTGCTTTTATCCAGCATGTCTGCTAGCTCCTTGGGGAACTCTATAATTGCATCCTGCTTAGGAACAGAGTCGGCAATCTCATTGACAGTTGCTTGTAAAGCAGCCACTATAGTCACTATTTCAGCAATCCCTTCTTCATAAACTTGCGGGTCTTTTAATGGAGCCATGTCATCCGAACCATAGGAAGATTCCCCTCGCTCCATTATCCTACTTTCACCACCAATCGCTCCATTTGGGCTTCCCAAGCCAATGTCCTTATTTCTCATAGAATCAGCAGAGTTTATTGGCTTAGTGATTGATTCCAGCGCATCAATTAAACCTAATTTCGTTTCTTCAGGCTTCTCTTCTTTAGCCATTTGATTCGGATCCACCTTACTCGGTCTGTCCATCTCACAGATGTGTCCATATACGCAGCATTTTGGACACCGTTTCTGCTTCCATTCATAGTCAACTCCGATACGGAGTGGAACACTTGAAAGCTTGCACTTCAAAATGAAATTGTGCACATACGGCTTACTAGCATCAACTTTAAAGACATA
>SKCR01022098.1:0-15392 GCA_019454045.1 Zanthoxylum bungeanum
CACAACAAGAGGAACAAATTACTCTCTAATGGAAGGTTGGAAATACTTACTATTTTCCAAGCTTTTCTTTTTTTTCTTTCTTTTTCTCTCTAGCATTCTTTGCCTTCCTTTAATGGAGTTTTTGGTTAAAGTGTATTAGGTTAGATTACAATGAAATGAAAAATACTATATACTTGTAATATTTTACCCTTGGCCGAAATTGTCCAAGCATTTACAAAAAAATCAATTTCAATTTCATTTGCAATTTCATTTAATCAACTTGCATAAATATCTTATAACACTTTATTAGATATTTAATTAAGTCAACAAAGGCAACCAAAAATATAACTCTTATATTTCTTAAGGTATTGGCCGAATTTAATAGAAAATAAAGGAAAAAGATATTTTTATTTTCAAACAATTTTGAACAATATCTTAGAAGTCTAAATCAATTTGACAACCTTTTCCTTTAATGTATAAGTCAACAATTGCAACTTATAATCATTTCCCAACTTTATCATTTGGTGATATATTTATATTTTAATTATATTAATCATTTAACAATTAAATAATTAAATAATTAATTAAATACAAATATATCAAATATATGTATTATATTTACCTTAAATATCTCAAATACATATATTAATGATATATGTCAAATACCTTTATTTGACTATTTATTAATGTGTATTTAATAATATCATATATTAAATACAAATACACATTAATTAGGAAATGACGGTTCGGCCCGTTTGCATGTATTTTTCGTTTAACGATTAAATGATTTATAAATAATCATCATTATTTCTAAATGTTGCTCTAGTGCTCTACTACGAGTATGTTTCATTATTGAGACTCTCTAGATTCATGTATATCCGTCACGAAATCCAATTTCATGTGCATAATCTATCCATCCGTAGATAATGACGATCACAGATAATCTAGCTGAATCATACAGGTCGAGGTCA
This sequence comes from Zanthoxylum bungeanum, assembly GCA_019454045.1. Lineage (NCBI taxonomy): Eukaryota > Viridiplantae > Streptophyta > Magnoliopsida > Sapindales > Rutaceae > Zanthoxylum > Zanthoxylum bungeanum. The sequence continues at coordinate 951 of SKCR01022098.1, forward strand.
TTGCATACGTATAATCCCTCCGTCACAGGTATCCAGATAATCCCAGAGAATAGATGTGAAAGTCAAATCTCTATAGGTATTATCTCGTCGATGTATAGCAATCTCTAAATAACATTCGGACTTACTTCTGAAGTATACTGTGGCCACAGATTTAACAGACTGCTAAATATATATGGACTACCTATGCTCTGTACACAGAATTGACGGATCCTATCTTGACACACACAAGATATCCTGAGGATCGGTCCACACCCAACGAACAGGCGGAGGTCTGATCTAAATAGATCGGTGACGTGACTGCCATCTAAGTGTGGAGGATATCTCATACATCAACAGTGGTATCTCAAGTCGAAGGACCACTATGCTACTCAACCCGAGAAGATTCTTATTGACGTTGGTGTACCATCCATTAAGAATCTTCGGTGAGCCGTTCAGTGTTTATCCATTATAAACACCTACACATCTATACGAGTCTCCCTAGACTCATGGTTCATTGGGATAACCATCGGACCAAGTCTCGATATACGACATGTATTGGTCTCAACAGATTTGACTAACCGACCCGTGTTAGCAAATCTTGACCAGGAACTATGTTTGATAATATTCATATAGTAGTGACACTTCCCAATGTCAATTATAAACTAACTTTGTAACTGTGTACTGCATTATATATTATCGGGCCTTTGTCTAATATATACATATCACTAAACCACATTTAGTTTTAATCTAATCGTAATCAGATCGAATACGTATATAAGAACAAGAGGTGCAACCATAAATAAGTAATATTATGGAATAAGGGGATGTTCGTATTCATGAATTAGACATAAATATGGTCCGGATTGGCGCTCTGAGCACCAACCCCAACAGTGAATACTTAAGCAATGAATTTCAAGATTACTTGAGAGAAAATGGCATTGTTTCCCAGGGGACTCCTCCGAGAACTCCACAGCATAATGAGGTCTCCAAAAATAGAAATCAGACATTATTAGAGATGGTTCGATCAATGATGCCAGACATAGATCAACCTCTTTCATTTTGGGATCTTGCTTCAGAAACTTCAACACTACTACTAAACCAAGTTCCTTCCAAGACTGTTAGTCAAACACCATATGAGTTATGGTCTGGGAAACGTCCTAGTCTTAGTTATCTAAGAGTTTGGGGATGTGACGCATATGTCAAGCTCACACAAACTAACAAATTGGATGATAGGGCAGTTAAATAGAAGTTTGTAGGATATGCCTTGAACTCAAGAGCATACGTGTTCTACGTCCAAAATGAACAAAGAACATTTGTCTCACGAAATGCTAAATTTCTAGAGAATGAATTCCTTCTCAAGAAAAATAGTGGGAGTAGACTTGACCTCGATGAGGTACGAGAAGAACAAACTAACATAGAACTAAACCCCAGGCCCCTCAAAAGGGCAGCGACGGAACAACCACAAGGTTATAAACTCAGAAGGTCTGGTAGGGAAAGACATGAGCCTGAAAGATATGGTTTCCATATTGATGAGGAACATGATCAGGTCATTGATAATGACGATCCCACCAGTTATGACGAAGAAATGCGTGACATTGATTCAGTCAAGTGGCTTGAGGCCATGAAATCCAAACTAGACTTTATGTATCAGAATCAAGTCTGGGACTTGGTAGATGCACCTGAAGGGATAAAACCCATAGGCTGCAAGTGGATTTACAAGCGTAAAACTGATGTAGAAGGAAACATCCAAACCTATAAGGCTAGGTTGGTGGCGAAAGGTTGTAGACAAATCCAAGGAATTAACTTTGACAAAACCTTCTCGCCTGTTGCAATGATAAAGTCCGTTCAAATTTTACTGGCACTAGCTGCACACTTTGATTATGAGATTTGGAAGATGGATGTAAAACAACTTTCCTAATGGGAGCCTCGTAGAGGAAGTCTATATGACACAACCTGAGGGGTTTGCATCTAAGGATGATCATAATAAAGTATGCAAGCTTAAACGATCCATTTATGGACTAAAGCAAGCCTCCAGAAGTTGGAATATATGATTTGATGAGACAATCAAAGAATTTGACTTCATCAAAAATATAGATGAGCCTTGTGTTTACAGGAAAATTAGTGGGAGTGTTGTTGTATTTTTTGTATTATATGTCGATGACATATTAATCATCGGGAATGATATTCCCATGATGAAAGCCACCAAGCAATGGTTATCTCAGAATTTCTCCATGAAAGATTTGGGAGAAGGAGCTTACATCCTCGGCATTAAGATCTACCGTAATAGATCTAATAGGTTGTTAGGACTTTCTCAATCTACGTACATATATAAAGTTTTGAAAAGATTCAAAATGGAAGATTCCAAAAGAGGTAATTTACCTACTTTTCATGGAATCAAATTATCTAATGAGCAATGTCCACATACTCCTTCAGATAGAGAGCGTATTAGTAGGATCCCTTATGCTTCAGCAATAGGATCGATAATGTACGCCATATTGATTTCTCTTATGCTCTTAGCATAACGAGCATGTATCAGGAAAATCCTGGTATGCAACACTGGCAGCTGTCAAAATAATCCTCAAGTATCTGAGAAGAACTAAATGATGTGTTTTTGACATACAAAGATTGTTCTGAGATGAAAGTCATTAGTTACTGTGATGCGAGCTTTCAGACCGTTAGGGATGACAACAAATCGCAAACAGGAATCTGTTTACTTTGAATGGCGGTGCTGTCAGTTGGAAAAGCTCAAAACAGTTAACTACAGTGGACTCCACCACTGAAGCCGAGTATATTGCAGCATCTGAGGCTGCTAAAGAAGCAGACTGGATAAATAAGTTCATCACGGAGCTGGAAGTGCTTCCCGCGATAAGAATGACGTCATGATGTACTGTGACAACACGGGCGCCATTACTCAATCAAAGGAACCAAGGTCCCACCAGAAATCCAAGCATGTACTCATGCGATTTCATCTCATTAGGGAGATTGTTGAAAGAAAAGAATTTATTATAGAGAAAATACCCACAGAATATAATCTTGCGGATTCTCTGACTAAAGGGCTGACTCAACAAAAGCATGATAGGGACACCCGAGAGTATGGTGTCCAGATTCATACTAGTTGGCTATAGTGCCAGTGGGAGATTGTTAGGGATATGCCCTATACCCAACTTGTGGATGGGCTATATGTACACGTATTTGTAATATTTTCATTAATTAATAAAATTACAATCTTTATTATACGTGTCTTATATAACTTATATGAATCATCAACACTGTAATAAAGCCCTTAGAGTAATAAGACGATGGCTTCCACTGTTAGACAGTAATGACCCATAGCGTCACTATTTTGTAAATGATATTGTATTATTGTACAAAATTAACTATGTAGTAATGAAATTGCCTTTTACCGTTTTGTAATTTATTTACTTTGATATATAAATGGTAAAAGTCCCTATGATTAGTTCCGGATTGTGATGATATGAGACAGTATCAATCCATAAAGGTTTAATCATTAAATATCCCTAGTTGTAGTATTATCGAGATTGGACATCGATAATGCGGAATAGACTAGTACTGCACTTGTGCATGTTGTGAGGGCACAACGGCATAGTTCTCATATATTTAAGTATTGGATACTCATGCAAGTGCGGTAGTGTTAGACATTATGTCCCATAGCGTCACTGTTTGTAAATGATATTGTATTATTGTACAAAATTAACTATGTGATAATGAAATTGCCTTTTGCTGTTTTGTAATTTTATTTACTTTGATATATAAATGGCGAAAGTCCATATGATTAGTACTGGATTGAGATGATATGAGACAGTATCAATCCATAAAGGTTTAATCATTAAATATCCCTAGCCGTAGTATTATCGAGACTGGACATCGATAATGCGGAATAGGCTAGTATTGCGCTTGTGCACGTTGTGAGGGCACAACGGCATAGTTCTCATATATTTAAGTATTGGATACTTATGCAAGTGCGATAGGAGGTTGTGTTTTACCGATGGTACGGAAAACAGCTTCGCTCTGGATAGACCCCGCGGAATCCCATTGGTAGTATGTCTATGTGTCTATGGGAGGCCGCATCAGGGTAGGTGTATATGGTCTTAACCTGAGACTTACATCGCTAGTACTTGCGACAATCGGTAAACTTTGGTTTTGGTGGTTGGGGACCTTAACCGGTTCTGTGTACACCTCTTCTGGGTTTATCGAGAAGCGTAGTGTACTGGATGTGATGTCAAGATGGAAGTATCGCTTCAGACATATGGAGGTGATGATCACGCAGGGCACAGAACTAGTACTCTATAAAAGGTTGCAACCGTCGGGACAATATGACCAGGTCAGGATTGTCCGATTTAAAGAGACTAGTTGCTTGATGTCCGATATATGTTTCGTACGGGGCAGACACATCTCCAGCCCTAGGCCTAGCATGTGATCATCCGATACTGGATCGATGTACGCAATACTACGGTATACTACGCTTGATATAGATCTTATATTCCTATAAGAATATTTCTGGAGAATTGGGTAGGCATGGCGCTTTGCTAGAAGCCAACCTTGTCTTGTGAATCGGTAAAGACGTAGTACGAGGTACGTACGTGTTCGGATTATCCGACGACCGTATTTACTGCAATAATATCCGGAGGTCTCTTGGGTCGCTTCCCGAAGATTCACCTATGATATTTGATTCGAATTTAATTAATCTTGGATTAATTACGGAGAAACTTTATCTTGGATAAAGTGCCTTATTTATAGAGAGAGAACGATTAATTTGGAATTAATCAGTAAGATTATTATATTCGATATAATAATTGAAATTCGATTTCGACGCGAAATTAAAATTAGATTTTAATTCGGGCATACGAATTAATTTAGAAATAATTCGTTAGCGACGTAAATAATAATTTCGCTAGGCGCGGTTATTTATTTAAATTCGATTGAATTAACGTCACGACGTAAGTTCGGTATTTCGGAAATATCGAACCCGAGCGCGTGAGTGGACGTGGGCCCACTTTCATTTGGAAACGTGTGGGGCCCACATGACACTTGTCATTATATGCATTATTTTATTAATAAGGCATTGCATGTTAATAGTGTACAATACACTCTAAGGCATTGCATGGTGATAGTGTGCATTACACTCAAAGGTTTTGCATGGAGTTTGAGTGTTTGACACTCTAAGCCATTGCATGGTTTATGTCATAGATTTATTATTAATTAAATAAATTATAACATAAATATAAATTGATTTTTGGTAAAACAAAATCAATTAAGACTTTACACAAAATCTCTATTCTCTCTCAAATTGCCGAGAACTCCATTGACAAGGGTAAGGAAGATTTGATCTTCTATTTCTCCATTTTTGCTAGCACAAGCAAGGGATCAAAAGAGGTGATAGGGAAACCATCAAAGAGCTTGGAATACAAAAGCTTGGAGCTTCAAGTCTTCTTCTTCCTCTTGGCCGAATCTTCCACAACTTGGAGCTTCTACCATTTGATCATCTTCTTCATCACAAGATATTGTAAGTATGATTCCGCCATACTTCATGTTTATATATATATTCTTTATAGTATTTCACATGCTTAATCTTTGTTTGGGACATATTATAGAAACCAACAATGGTATCATTGAGCTAGGTTTAAGCATGAAATACTTTAGGTTAAAATTTGATAAATTGGTTGAAGCATGTTCTTGTGAAATTTGATGAATAAGTATGCTTGCATGTATATAGAATGATGTTATATGAAATCAATTTTATGAAAAATGCATTGGATGATTTTTCCCCAAAATTTTAACCTTGGCCGAATGGTGTGATAAAATTGGTTAAAGCATGTTCTTGTGAAATTTGATGAATAAGTATGCTTGCATGTATATAGAATGATGATACATGGAATCAATTTTATGAAAAATGCATTGGATGATTTTTCCCCAAAATTTTGACCTTGGCCGAATGATATGGTGAAATTGATTGAAGCATGTTCTTGTGAAATTTGATTAATAAGAATGCTTACATGTATATAGAATGATGATACATGGAATCAATTTTATGAAAAATGCATTGGATGAATTTTTCCCCAAATTCATGCCTTGGCCGAATGTGTTGCTACTTGGAGTGGATTGAAATTTTTTGTGTTTAAGATCATTGGATGACTTAGAACGTGTACGGGACGTAGATTAATAATTCAATCGGATTGAAAAACAAATCGACACAAAAAACTCACCTTGGCCGAATACATAGGACATGTAAAGGAGTTGATTTTTGTTAAAATTAATGTTGGACATTTATTTTGAAAAATTGATGATTAATAAATTAATGGGTATTTTTGAAATATTGGTTTAATACATTAATCTTGGTATTACACTTTAATTAATTGGACTTTAATGTTTGGAATATTAAAATTTAATTAATGGGCTTTAATAATTTAATTGGGCCTTATGGGCTTAAAATTGGTTTTATGGCACTTAAGGGTGATTCCTTATTTGGGCTTGGTAATTAGGTTTGACCCACATTGACCAAAGCCCAAGCCTTAATAAATCAATTCTAAGTCCATTTGACTTGAATTAAATTCAACATTGGATGTTAGTTGGCTTTGAGGCCCAATAAGATTAGATTTAGAATCTAAGTCTTTAAAGCACATTAAAAGTGTAAACATTTAATTTGGAATTAAATAATTGAATTAGTATTGAATACGAATTAAATTAGATTTAATAAGTAGTTCGATATAATTCGCGAATTCGTACCTTATGTACTTATTCTCAATCGAGTTGGACTCGCGCAAAATCAAACCGTTGTTTGAACATTGGATGATCACTTTAACAAAGACTAATTAATTGGATTAGATTGGTTGTAGAAGCATGTCTTGTTTGAATATATATGTATGTGATGAATGAATAGTGTATATCGGATGGATATTAGAAGGGAAAGGGTAATTTTAGAAATTATTGTAAATTTGGAATTTATAAATTGGACCTGCGTGTCCAGCCTTATCTCTTTATCTCTTTGTATTCTCTTCTCACCTAATTCCCCTCAATGTAAATGAGGTTTCTTATTGTATTATGTAATTGGGTAGAAGTAGAATAGTGCTAGCGGGGAGAGGAAAGGGAGTGATTTGTTCTAGGAACAAGTTGTTTATATATCCATCCGCATATCACTATTAATTTACTTTACGCGCTTTATGATGTTTTAGAAGCATGCTTAAGGGTGTATGATGATGAGACCTAACAAAGATAAATAAATTGGTTGCCAATTACGCGAAATCCCTCAATTTATATTAAGCGAATATCCTTCCATTGAATGGTTCTTGTTCAAGATCCGAAGTTGGCATTGTTTGTTTTTGACCAAAGTCAAGACCTTTGTCAATCTAGGATGTACTTGAATCATGAGAGTTTTGTTGCATATCGGTGTCTTGTCCAAATCGTGATTTTTATTGGCCAAAGTCAAGATCACTTTTTGTCCAACGACATTGATTACGAAACTTTCCTCGTCAATGGGTCCCGTTTAACTGGAATCACTAGGTTTGTTTTTGGCCAAAGCCAAGGCCTAGATGATTCGGAGGATAGGGTTAGGAAAATGTAATGGTTACATTGGCATTATACATATGTTTCGGACTTGGATGTCCACCTAACCGGATCTAGGAATGGATGGATGAGATCCAATTGATCATGGAGATCTACCTAAGTTAAATAGCATACAATTTTTATTGGCCAAAGTCAAGGTTGTGTGTTATTTAACGGGATCCTAGCCCACTAGGAAATTCGATTTCCCGAGTTCTCTACAGAGGGTTAGAAACTTGAAGAAAATAGTGGGAGGCTATTATTGAATTTGCAATCTCGTTCAGATAATTAGCCTTAATCGTCTTTCAAAATTATTTCGTCAATATTTTAAATGATTAGTTGGACTAATATATATTGTTATTTTACTTGTAACAGTTTGACTGTACCCATAACATCGTTGACTTTATAGTTGGACTATAGTTGTCAAGATGACTGGCAAAGGTAATATCCGCGACATAATCATGGGCGATAATGTCTTCAAAGGGACAAACTTTGCCGACTGGGAAATGAACCTCAAGATAGTGCTTGGGGCTGAGAGGGTACTGTATACTATTCAGAGGCCTCTCCCGCCTAAACCCACTGAGCCACTGGAGCTAGAGTTATAGAAGACTCATAGTGACGATTGTGACCAAGCTCAGTCAGTTATGCTAGCTGCAATGACCCAGCATTTCAGACGCCAAAACAGGGACTTGGATCCCTATAACATGATGGCAAGATTGCGTGATCTTCACCGCACTAACAAGCGGATGAAGAGGTACGAGCTAGTAAGGAAACTCTTCCGCTCCCGGATGACAGATGGCACATCAGTTGAGGCCCACGGGACTCAAATGATCGCTGACATAGATGAGTTAGCCAATATGGGCATTGTCTTGGAGGCAGAGCTGACGATTGATATGATATTACAATCGCTGCCCGATACTTGGAAACAAATCATCGTCAACTATAAGTTGATGGATACTGACGACACTCTCGGAGAGTTGTTGTCCGTGCTGAAGGAGTCCGAAAGGGAACTCCTAAAAGGGAGCAAGCGCGAGGCGCATTATGCATCGACCTCTCATGCGCCAAAGGCTAGGCCCATGGCAATTGGAGGTGCGAGGAAGAGGAAGTTCAAAAAGAAGGGCAAAGGCAAGTTGACAGTGGCTTCTAGGAAGCCAAAGGACAAATCTCGCGACATCTGCCTTAACTGCGGCAAAAGGGGTCACTGGAAACGTGACTGCCAAATGAGCATTGTGCAGAAGGAGGATAGCAAGGGTGGTGACCGGCGTAAACACACACGTATAACGCAAGCGCACGTATCGTTCAAGTAGTATAAAAATATCGATCCCACGAGGACTTAATATCTAAACTATTAATTTTATGAGGTCAAATGATTACTAATATCTAACAAGTTGATTGATTGATTTGAAATGGTGACGATTCTAAATTTAAAGCAAGTAAATAAAATTGTCGAAAATAGGTTTAAGAAAATTCAATATTAAAAACTATCTAGGGTTGTGATTTCTTCCAATATCATTTTAAAGATGAAGTGGTTATCTTAAAGTTGGTAATATATTGATTTATTAACCTGGAACACTAAATTATGTGTAAGCCTCTGTCGATGGTCAGACACAAATACCCAGTTTAACCCAATTGAACCATATGTCTATGTCAACCAAATTATCTGGATTCATTAAGTTTAAGTTCCAATTATGGCTACCCCCGCCCAACAGGTATATCCTATCCTGTAAGGAAATCTATTAAAGGGTTATCTATCCTCAAGGAAGATCGTGGGCTATTGAGTCTAAGGCTGAAACCTAAAATCCCTATGTCTAGTTCATTTTAGATTTACTAGATCAATTTTATTAATGGCCAGTTAATGAAAAAGCATTAAGTTTAAGACACAATAAATAAATCTTTATATTACCCAAGCTATAATCTAACCCTTATAAAACGGTGATATTGGATTTCATCACAACCCCAGATAACTAATTTAGTTACCACACATAAGTAGGGCTAATAAAAACTTAAAAGTAAAAGACTAAAATGAAAATGCTTGAAAGTAATTGCGGTAAAGTAAAGCTGAAAAGTAAATTACAATAAAATAAAAAGCTAAGGTAAAAGGAATTACTTTTACTACTACTAATTTAGATATCTCCCATAAAATAATATATAAACTTGTGATATTATTTTACCAACCGACCAATCTGGCGGTTTCCTGATTAAGTCAAATTAAGTCCAACCAGCCATATAGGCGGTAATATTTGTCCATAATCCAGCCATAAAGGCGGTACCAAAATAAATTTACCAACCGACCAATCTGGCGGTATCCTTGATTAGTCAGGTTTAAACCAGATTAAATGAATTGCCAACCGACCAATATAGCGGTATCCTTTATTAATCAGTATTTTAAATAGTGAATATATTATTTTTAAGGGAGATTAATCTAAATAGTAATAGTAAAAGAATTACCTTTCACCCTAGCTTGGGAAATTACCTCCTCATTACTGAAAAGTAAAAACTGAAAAATTAAAGAAAGAAAAGTTGTGAGTAAAAGTAAATTGCGGAAAGTAAAAACTGAAAAGTAAATAAAAGAAAGTGCGAAACTGAAAATTAATTACTGAAAACTAAAAATAAACAAACTAGATACAATCTTCTTATTTATTCATTAAGAATTTCAAGGAAGAAAGTATATTTTACAAATGAAATGGCTTGGTATTTATAGGCAAAATTTTGCCAACATCAAATCATCCATCAAATTCTCCACCAAATCCATTATTAATTTCTCCACTAATTACTCCACCAAATCCATAATTGCTCCATTAATTGCTTATCTTGTTTGGTGTTGATTTGATAATTTTTATTAATTATTAATTAATTAATATTTTGCTTTGAAAATGATTGATAATGACTTTTAATAATTACACTCCACACACTTCTGGATGGTTCATCAATTTCGGTCATGAAATCATCAGAATTCGAAAATATTTTCTCTTTCAAAGTTGTAGATCTTTGAGTCGTCTTTAATCTGGAACTTGAATCAGCTCAATCCGATATCTGAGTAAAAAGTTATGCCCAAAATACGACAGATGCACAAAACTGGAATTTCCAAAACTGCACTTCGTCAAAAACGCCCTTTCAAATTTCCAATCTCAAAATTAATATATCAAGTCCAATAATTGCCCTTATTTGATCCACATTTCGTCCTAAATGATTTCATTAAGACCCGATATTATTTTATCTGCAAAATAAACTAAAACACATCAAAACGTTCATCAAACCCGAGAAACTAAACAAAATATTAAGTAAAAGGGGCGGTAAATATTGATATATTTTCCGCTCATCACACCCCAAACCTAACATTTTGCTAGTCCTCGAGCAAAAACAAAATAAATTAAAATTAAACTAAGCCACTTTCGTAGGGATCACGGTTGCATTTAGCATATGCAACAAGCTTTAAACCCCTAGGTGTCCCTAGTGGACGAGTTGTAGTCTCGTGAGGGTTTACAGCAATGATACCCACAAACATTTTACAAAGTAAAAAGGTAGTAAAACTAATGCACACAAAAGCAAAAAGACAAGCGAAAAGAGAATAAAGATGTTAGTGACTAATCAGGTGAAACTTCTACTCCAAGTTACTAGTTGTTTTGTTTTATTCTAAATTACCGAATAAGTAAATTCTCCGATTATTTTACCATTCTCCATATACACAGCTAACAAAATATTAAACAACTCATTTTTGCCATAACAGTCATAAGTGCAGTTGATAAGAGAGTAATATTTTTGTCCTAAAGTTCTATCAGATTTCGCACCTTTTTTGCAGCAATGGAATAATTTTTCTGATTTTTCTGATTTTTTCTTTGATTTTCTCTATTTTTTATTTATATACAATATCTTCCATCTATGTAGCGAGCTTTGGGTCGGTGGCTCCCAAACCAGTTGGTTTTAGGGCACCAGGTGTTAAGACACCCCTACGGACTTAATTACCCAGACTTCAGATATAAATATATTTTTGCAGCATCTTTGATCCATGTAGCGAGTGTTGGGCCAGTGACTCCCAAACCAGTTGGTTTTAGGGCACTAGGTGTTAAAACACCCTTACAGACTTAATAACTCGGATCTCGGACGTTTTTTTTTTTTTTTTTTTTTTTTTTTTTTTTTTACTCCACTGCTTTTTGAGATGTTTCCTCCAATTAAACTAGAGCACTGAATATTACAAACTTTTCAATTTTAGCTCATGTCCGTATGTTACTATATATGTTGATAATACCTGTCAACTGAGCATATGAAGATCCATTTTAGTCCGTTTTAAGGAGAATTCACAAATTAAATAATTCAAAATGAAATAAACAAAAATTAACTTGTTTCGAAATAGGTTTGAGATACGTCTCAGGAGTGGAAACTCCTTACTCGGCTATCTCTTACCAATTTCACCTTTTTAGTCAAATTAAAAACACAAAAAAAAAAACACAAAATATTTTTGTAATTTTTTGAAAAATTTTCAATTTTTTTTGTATTTTTCGAAAAATTTTGGACTAAAAATAAAAACAACACACAAACTAAAAACAAGGTACTAATCAACTAATTCCTTCCCCCAAACCTAAATGAGACATTGTCCCCAATGTCTTGAACAGTAATAGAGAGTAAGTAGGTTAGAAGCTCGTACCTGGTTAGTCATCAGGATTAAAGGTTAAGATCCAGATTAACACGACGCCTCTTACCACGATTGTCTTCGAACCAATTATCTTTGAAAGGATAGGGTCAACTTGTGGTTCATAGGCTATGAGTTGGTCTATTAGATCCGGAGCAGTTCTGGCAGTAAAGAGGAGTTCTTTCATAGGTTTTGACACGAACCCATTTCTCGGGCATCATCAAAAAACACACAAAGAAAATCATAAAATCCATCAATATTGAGCAATCCAAGCGGTTTCTGTGTATGTTCAGGTTCGCCCAAGATAGAACTATAAAAATTTCCTCCAATGTACCCAACCACCTGGCAAAGCGATAAAAGCATCAGCACGGTTAATCATTTCTACCAGTCGTTCAGACATACCTGGCACGATCAGTTCCTCTCCGTTTGATGATCAATAAGGTTTGCCTCTGCCAAGGGTTTTGGAATGATTCCTAAAACATTACTGCCTCTTCCTGTACAGCCTTTGAAACGATCCCCATAAGTCCAAGATTGCCTCCGCCATATATTAAGTGCATATTCCTTGCAGCTAAGACTCGACCCAATTCCTGTGCTGCTTCTATGTATTGTGGTTTAGTACCAACACTACTACCGCAAAAACACACAAATGTTTTCAACTCTCTTCTTGAAGTGGCTTCCATGTTTTATGTTTTTCTTTTTCAACTCCGGATGCCTTCAAAAGTGCAATGACGGGCTGAATTTATAGTACCTGAAAAAGGGTGAGTAATAACAGCACAAATATCTTCCAGAGGACGATTAGTAACGAATTAATATCGTGATAGTCAAAAAGGTCTGGATCCTGTCGGAGAAAAATTAAAAGAAAACAACAAACAAATCACAATTATTAAGAAAAGACAAAGAGATATAATATTTACAAACAAGAAAAGTAACGGTTTGATTGACGTCTATGCGTCAGGGACAAGCTTCCCATCCAATTTTCTTATAAATTGGCAAACAGGGTCTTTTTGAGTCAGATTCCCGAGACTTAACAGTTGTCTTTCCTTTTGGAATTGTGTATGTAATTTGTGAATGGCTATATTAACATATCCACTGGGATGCGTCTCAAGAGTCGAAGATAGATCATCTAAAGACTCCTTCTCAAGCCATCCCTAATGAATTTATTTTGTCTTCGCGATTATCAGACACCATTCCTAAAGAACGACAACGAGTGTTGCAATTAAATCGTGCACATTGTAACAAACAAACACCCATTTGCTTAGCTCTACGTTTCTTTGAATAGGTGCTTCTTCCAAAACCAGGCAGATGTGAAATAAAAGAGTCCGAAGACTCACCTGCCAATCGGACTCGTGCTTCAATTACCCAACGAATATCATTAGGAACCCCGTGGAATTGTCAGAACCTCATCCGTTCCAAGCGAGCTTTGTAAACTTTCATCAGAGATTTTTGAGGGAGAGAAGGAAATTCTTGCGAAGATTTGCGAGAGCAGCTTCCATTTTAAAATGACTAATCCTGCAAAAATTAAACACACAAAAATAAAACACACCAAATCATAATATATACAAAATTGCATGGGTTGCCTCCCTGCTAGCGCTAAGTTTAAAGTCGTCAGCCAGACTTGGCTTCTCGAACGTTAACTGGATCTGAAAGTGTAACACTTTCTTTTTGTCGCTCAAATGATTCTCCCCAGTAGTGCTTGACACGCTTGTTTTTAACCTTGAAAGTTTTGTTAGCGTCAGGATCATGTATCTCAACGACTCTATTTGGTAAAACTTTGGTGATCACAAATGGACCTGACCACCGTGATTTGGCTTCCATGGGAAGAATTTCACCCTTGATTTGTTTAACAGTACCTTCTGCCCTGGTTCCAGTTGTATGCGCACTAACTTCTCATCATGTCTTCTTGCCCTTTTCTTTGTATAATTGGCATCCTCAAAAGGCTGATTATTGAAATTCCTCCAATTCATTGAGTTGGTGGAACTTTTTCTCTTCTGTTGCTTGTAGTGCAAGAATTGGCTCCTTCAGTACAAAAGACGCTTTATCTTTAGGGTCCACAGGCAATTGACATGTTTTAAGTTTGTCAGTAGAACTTTGTCTTTCATCAGAGTTCTGAATGGTACTGTTGTATCACATCGAGTTTGAAACATTCCTCTTCTTTTCATCATCGGGAAATTCATGGCCTTGAAAACATTGAATGTTACTTCTTTGTCCTGTACCTCATGGTTAGTTCTCCTTTTTTGTACATCAATAATGGTTCGACTGTAGCCAGAATGGTCTCCAAG